>VHKM01000061.1:1760000-2012500 GCA_007210695.1 Neogobius melanostomus
TATAATATGAAAGTAAGTGACAAAACATGATTGTGGATAGCATGAACTGGCTATGTCTGTTCCAAATAATGTGACCTATGTCTTTGTGAGTGGGAGACAAGGAGAGAGAGCTGTTTGCCCCGTGGCGAGAGGAAACCATTGTTTTTAAGGCTTGGCCACAACTCTTTTCTCTTAAGTGTTGGCTCTTCCGGGAACGCTGAGGTTTGGAAAAGTATCAGCCAGTTCAGTCAGTTCAGTCTGCATTATTGTCAATTCTACCACATGTAAAGCACATACAGAGAATCGAAATGGCAAAACCCTTGGTGCAAAAAACAAAACAATGTATTTGACAGTAAAACGCAACAAAAAGGAGGCAACACAGGAAGGGGAAAGTTTCCTGACACCATGGTAGATGAAGCTCTCCTTTAGTCAGTTAGACATATAATGTATACCGGCAACATTGGGAAAGGTCTTCAATTCTGCTAGGTTTAAAGTATTTCTTTGAATGCCTGAGTGCACCTTCCAAATCTGGCTCCAGGATTGACAACAATCAAAACTTGCAGAACAACCAAAAAACCTGTTTTAGCGTGTTATGTCTTCCTCCTCCTTCCGCCTGCACGTACCTCGAGGCCGGCCGCTGGAGGAATTTACAGTCAAATGGTCCGCAGCTAATAAAACACATGTGGACTGGACCTGCGCAGGAATGAGGAGGGACCGTGTATGGATACTGTACACTGTAAGCAGAGGGCCTCCGAGGAAAAAAACCTTCAAAACTACATATACCTGATAATGATATGGAGGCTGACACTTTTACACGCACACATTTACTGCAGAGGTTATTGAAAGTGTTTTGGCCAGGTGTAAAATCTCCAAGTCTAGATGCCTTTAAATACCAAGGAAGAGTTACTCCATTTTCAACAGTCAAATATGTTTTAGTGCAAAAGAAATAGTATAATGTCATTTCTTCATTAAAGGGGCTGTGTGGAGTTTAGCAGTTTTGTGCTCGCAATTGCCCCCTCAGGCCAAACGCGTAACTGCAGCCTCGATGATAAGCTCGTGCATGACTTTCGCCTTTTTTGTCACACTCGAATAAACTCTTCATTTCTTTTCGTTATTTGGGGTCTGGGCTGGAGTTTCGATGGTGCTTGAAGCCGGTCTCCTCTTATTCTCCGCTAAATCCATCCTTCCGAAGTTACCACTCGCGCTGTAGCGTCAGTATAGAGGAGATACAGCTAACGCTACAGCTGAGCGTGAACGCGCATTACGCATTACGCTGTTTGCTTGTTCGACCCGAGCATAAACTATTTATGTGACTTTACAGGCATATAGAGGCAATCGCGGTGAAAAGGCCTGGGCTCATTCTACTCACCAGGGCATTGCTGGAGCATGTATGAGGAAGAAATTTTAAATGTGTATACATTTATTTGTGGTTAAACTTATGTATAGTCCCTTTAACGCTAGTTAAAAGTCTAAACAACAAGTTAGGCAGATTGTTGTTTTTTGGTTTATACATCCTATCTGTAATTGTAGCCATTCTAATTGCAGTTTGGTGAGGGGGTCATTTATCAAGACGGGTGCTAAACAGCGAGTGCAAGCTAGAAAATATCAGATTTGAGGCCCTAAAACTGTAATACAAATGGCAATTTTGTGCAACATGACCACATACAGCTATATGCTATGTAAATGAGAGAATGCTGCGTGAGTAAAAAACTTTTCCACTTTTGCACATGAGCAAACGATTGGTAAATGTCTTCATTTCTCTGCCTCAGTCCTGCAACTATAACCGGCCATGTTCCAGGGTGTATTTCTGCCTAAAGCCTGGAGATCTCGGGCTAGACTCTTATCATTCATTTAGTTTAATCAACAATCAGGCAAATAAGAGTGATATACTGTATGTATGTATCGGTCACCATTAGCAACATATTACCTTTGTTGTATGCTTCAGTAATTATCAAACACTTTATTTCCCATGTGCATGTGTATTCTGTCTCGCCACACATCCACACACATGTTGTGTATTGTTTTATGGATACATTTGTAATAATGGCATTTGTTGTAGTGTGACCACTGATTGCAAGTCATTCAAACCATATGTTCAATAAAGTTACATGGTGAAAACCGCAACACATTACGGCTCATGCCCAGCCAATGACTCTGTGCTTTCAACAATGTATCAAGTTACAGTTGTTGGTTTCATTCATTACATGACGTACAGTATGAAAAAATAACTTCATTATCAATAATAATGACTACATATGGCCGGCCTATTTGTAACCAGCTATAGGAGACAAGCAGGAGTATTGTTTATTTATTTTATGTATGTAAGTATGTGTATTCTTTCTTTAAGATTGAACAATTTTTGTTCAGCATTTTCTTTGCAATACATTTTATGCTAAAACAGAACTGAGTAACCTATACCCCTAGAAGCCATAAGCGCCAGTGCAGGTTGCATTTTTTTACTCATTAATTGTCCGTGAGAGTAAATACTACGCTGACAGAAAAGACAAAGGGAGGCTGTAAACACTTGGCTGTAAACACTACTAAAGTGGCACTACCCCACAGTTAGCTTTGCCCGTTAGCCTGTTAGCTTCTTCTTCGTGATTCCATTCAACCCGGTGCAGGGAAAGTTGCAAGGGTGGAGACACCAGGGGGAGATAAAAGACCCCCCAGTCATCCCATTAACGTTTGTATTACCCCAGAGGGAGTACGGAAAGTATTTATTTAGGTAAACAAGTTACTTAGTTCTTCTTTTAAGTGCATATGACAGGTTTTAATGCTTTTGAAAATATGACTTATTTAGATGGTTCACATCAGTCGCATAATTATAATTTTATTTCAGTGTAGCAGCAATTTTAATTCATAAGCTACTGACACAACCCAGTCTCACACGAAACTGTGACAATGTGACAGTGGTTAACTGACAGGAAGTGAAAAAAACATCACCAAAATGGCCAAACTAAAGAAAGCTGAGTACATTTTTTTGCGCAAAATCTTAAATATAATCGTGTTAACGATGCTTTAGCAAAGGAAAGGAAATTACGTATTGTACTATAAATGTATTCAAATGTTGTATTAAATTATCATTAGCTGTTTGTTTCAATAATGTGTTGTTGAGAAAAGCGCGTTTGGCTGCGAGAGGTACAGGACTTTATTCAACCTAAAGAAGAGGCCTCTTGCCAGAAGCTGGAATTTCTCTCCAGGATTCAGCGACTATCAGCCAATATAGTGTTTGTCTGTGACTATCACTGATGGATGTTTGGTGAACCTTCAAAGCCAGAATCAAAGTGGATTAACTTTTATAACCAACGCGAGTCCCACAATAAAAAAAACGATGGACCAGAGCGGTGAGTCAGTCATAACGCGTGTTAGCGTGTGTGTTAGCCATTTAGGAAGCTGTGTTGCACATGTCAACTCCTTATAACTAAATCATGAAGTAACTTCACTTTTTGCTGTGGTATTTATATTTCTACTACTACTAAAGTTGTATGAGCGGAGACAGGGGTGGAGTTAACTTAATCCAAGCTTTTTGTCTTCCGGGTTTGAAAAATACCTCCAGAAAATACTTATATTTATCACAAAAATTTGTGCTCCATAGTGGTAGAGGTACAATATATCATATAAATGCCTATAGTTTACTTTGGAATGGCTAAAATAGCATGATACAGATCCTTTAATGTTAATTTTACATCATGCAACATACTTGAGACTGTATGTAAACACATGCATTGTAGACATGGCTAATTTAAATATATCTGTAGACATGGCTTTTTTATATCTATTGCACATAGATCTATTTCACACTCACAAGCTCTAATTATGCTACATCAAATATAGGCCATCTCCAAACCCGGATGAATGTGTCAGGAATATAGGAATCTGGGATCTAGTCTCTGCCAAATCACTAAAATAAATGATTACCTACAGGCTACGCTAACGTGATGCTTTATGGCTTGGGTGTCTTTGGAAGCCAATTTTAAATACATCCACAACTGTTGTCCAACTGCTTCAGATCTGTCGCGAACTCAGAGAACATCCTCGTGTCCAAATTTGTAATGTGGATCATTGTGGGATCAGACAACCAATGCTTCACACATGTAATTCATTTGTGAACGTCCTGAGTATCAACATCAAGGCCACAGCAAAGAGCTTTCAAGTGCACTTAAAGCAGAACACGCTGTCTCTTCCTGCACTCTCTCACCAAATAACAGCCGACATTAGGAACATGTGCGTCTCCTCTGCACTATTATTTCTTCCTGTCAGTGATTCATTCCCCAGCTGTCCATAAAATATGTCCAGATTCGCTCAAGGACCATCCCCTGCATGGCAAAAGAAGACTGTAATTAAGTGTTTTATGCACAAGCTTAAAGAAGGAAAGGGGGCTAATAGATGGTATCTTTAAACAGGTGAAAGTTTTTTTTTTAATGGGTTTAGTAGTTTATATAGTGAAAGTAGAACTAGCAGTAAAAGTTATGAAAAGAAACAAACAGAAGTGGTAATATTAGTAGTGGCAGAGAAAGTAGAAGTAGTGGCGGTAGTTTTGGTATCAACGTGAAGGTTCTCAAGTTGCTCATGGACTATCCTCTGTAAAGTAACAATAATTAAATGCTTTATTTACTGGCCACAGGAGGAGACAGAGAACTTGTGCATGTGTGTGTCACGTGTGTGGTATGGATCCATGCTGAGGGCCCGGTCTAAGTGGGGCCCTATTGGACTTTTCCAGACTCCAGGGGTCCAGACAGAGAGGCAGAGATGGAGAGCTCCATCACTGAAAACCTCTAGTCTGAAGTACAGCTCGTTAATCTGCTGCCCACCTAGAGGGAAAGCAAACTCTGCTTCTGAAATGTATTTAGGGCTACATTTGTTATCCTATAGGACCGTAAAAGTTATGAGAATACTTAGCCAAGACCATGGGTATCTCCAGTAAAAGTGAACATGGAGCGGTAGTTAGAATTAAGTCATATAAGAAGACTTGCACTGCAATAACAAAGATTTTCATTATAAGATGAATATAAATTGTAAGGTTAAGGATGTCTTAAATAACTTAAATTGGTTGTGGCATACACATAGTATCTATTCAACAAATCTGATCTCATGCTTCTATATCACGAGGTTGTCCCAGAACCTTATAGACTGATGTTATTAGAAAACGTTCCAAACAGAGGTAAATCAATTAGGCTAATACGGAGGAGACAGTGGGTTGTTGGAAAGCAATATCTGTACATTTTCTTTACATTTCAGGCCTAACTAATAAAAATTCTATAATAGTTCCAATATTTCCTTGTCTTCTTTGTGTGAGTTTCTGTTGCTTATGCACTTACAGAATGTTTATTTCGTAGATGGCTAAAGCACATTTTACCCCAAACCCAATGTTGTATTTGATCTTATGCTCAGCTTGCAAAAGTGATGTTTTCCCGTGAGAGATTTTTTGCCATTTCATTTTCCCAAACGACATCCCCATGACGTGTTACATAATTAGGTGGATGTGACTCGTCAGACAGAGCACACATGGCTTGGACTCATTCCCTATTGTGTCTAAAGCTGCCCTGCATCATCTGCACGGCCAGACGAGTGGGGGCTGGGGCAGTAACCAGGTCAAAAGAGGGCCAAGTCTCAGAAAATTAGGATAGAGACCAGCGGGACAGCGTCTGTATGTCCGTGCTTGTTAAACGCTGTTGTAGACTCATCCATCTAAACAGGAATTGTCTGGAAATGTTTTGGATACATTTTCAAGAAAGAAATCACAACTAATGAATACAAGTTTTAGTATATGTAATAGAGGGATGGGTGTGTTGTTTTGTTTGGGAGGTGTGAAGGGACTGACCCGATTGGGGTCAAGTGAAATAAAGGGAGTTCAGCTTCCCGATGGCGTTGTGTATGAAACTGTTCTTAAGTCGACTGGACCTGGCCTGTAGATTCTGCAGTCTCCTCCCTGAAGGCATTACCTAGACTGTGTGATGTAGGGTCCCTGGTGATTCTGACGGCTTTGCGGGTGAGACGGGTGGAGTACATGTCCTTAATGGTGGGGAGAGGGGGCTCCGCAGATCCTCTCTGCTGCTCTCACCATGCGCTCGAGGCTCCTTTGGCAGGAGTCAGTGCTGGTGCCATGCCACACAGTGATGGAGCTGGTCAGGATGCTCTCTATAGTCCCTCTGTAGAAGTTGCACATAACAGAGGCTGGAACTCTAGCTCTTCTTAACTTGCGGAGAAAGTTAAGAACGGATTACTTTTCTTGACCAGTGATGTAGTGCGCATGGTCCTGAAAAGGTTCTCTGTGATGTGCACCCCCAGGAACTTAGTGCTGGTCACCCTCTCCACTGCAGCACCGTTGATTGTTAGAGGAGGATGCTGGACCCGCGCTCTTCGAAAGTCCACAACAATCTCTTTTGTCTTCTCCACATTTAGAGAGAGATTGTTCTGTGTGCACCACATGGCCAGACTGCTCACCTCACTCCTGTAGTTTGACTCGTCTCTGTTGCTGATGAGACCCACCACTGTTGTGTCGTCTGCAAATTTGATGAAGAGGTTTGAGCCGTACTTTGGAGCGCAGTCATGGGTCAGCAGAGTGAACAGGAGGGGGCTCAGCACACAGCCTTGGGGTGCCCCCGTGTTCAGTGTGATGGTTCTGGAGGACTTTCCGCCGACACGTCAGAAAGTCCAGCAGCCAGTTGCAAAGTGATGTGTTGATCCCCAGGTGGAGCAGTTTGTGTATTAGCTGCTGTGGGATTATAGTGTTGAATGCTGAGCTAAAGTCTAAAAACAGCATTCTAACGTAAGAGTCCTTTGTTTCAAAGTGAGTGAGGGCTGAATGAAGCGCAGTTGAGATGGCATCTTCAGTTGAGCGATTGGACCGATAAGCAAACTGGTATGGATCAAGGGAGAACAGACTTGATGTGTTCCATGACGAGCCGCTCGAAGCACTTCATAAGAATTGGAGTGAGTGCTACTGGGCCGTAGTCATTAAAGCAGGATGGTGGTGACTTCTTTGGCACCGGAATGATGGTGGTCGCTTTGAGGCACGTTGGGACCACAGCCTGCTGCAGAGATGTGTTGAAAATGTCTGTGAAGACTTCAGTGAGTTCATCAGTGCAACCTTTCAGTACACGACCTGGTATGTTGTCTGGACCCGGTGCTTTGCGTACGTTGATCCTGCTCAAAGATCTTCTCACACTCTCTGGAGATAGCTTCATCACTTGGTCTTCAGGAGGGGGTGTTGACTTTTGTGCCGGGGTTCTGTTGAGTGCCTCGTAGCGAGCAAAGAATTCATTTAGAGCGTTCAACAGAGAGGTGTCACTGTAACAGGTTTGTCGAGGAGGTTTATAGTCTGTGATGGTCTTTATCCCCTCCCACAGACTCCGAGTGTCTCTGCTGTCTCTGAAGTGATCAGTTATCTTTTTGGAGGACTCCTTCTTGGCTTTTTGATGCCCCGGGACAGGTTGGCCCTAGCTGTCCGCAGTTTCTGCTTGTCACCAGATTTGAAGGCAGCATTCCGGACCTTCATGAGCCTGAGGACTTCACTTGTAATCCAAGGTTTCTGGTTGGACCTGATAATGATGGTCTTAGAGTCTGTAACATCCTCAGTGCACTTGGTGATGTAGGCAGTGACAGTCTCTGTATACTCCTGGAGATCAGTGATATTGTTGTGAATGGCAGCCTGCTTGAACATATTCCAATCCGTTGTGTGAAAGCAGTCCTTGAGTCTTTACTCCACACTTGAATCTGTTTCCAAACCGGTTTAGTGACTCTAACCAGTGGCCTGTATGCTTGCAGTACCAGAATAGTTATGTGGTCCGAGGCACCAAGATGGGGAGGATGTGTGCCTTGTACAGTCCTTTTTTGTGGTCTAAACCAGATCCATGATGTTGTTTCCCCTTGTTGGAAAGTCAATGTGTTGATAGACTTTGGGGAAAACGCTCTTTGGGTCTGCGTGGTTAAAATCCCCAGCTAAGATGAGAAAGGCATCTGGGTGGGCTGTCTGTTGGTCACTGACACTCTGGAACAGTTCATTCAGCGCCTCTTTCCTGTTTTTGATGTTGGAGGTGGGCGGTATGTAGACAGCCACAAGCAGTACAACAGTAAATTCTCTGGGCAGGTAGACAGGTCGACACTTAATGATCATAAACTCCACGAGGGGTGAGCAGTGTCTGCAGACCACGGCGACGTCACGGCACCAGGTGTCATTGGTGTAGACACAGAGACCACCTCTGCCCGTCTTACCTCCCTCGGAGAGCACTCTGTCCGCTCTGCAGCAGGAAAGCCCCTCAAGCTGGATTCCACTGTCCGGTATATTATCATTCAGCCAAGTCTCAGTGAATATCAAACACAACTGTCTTTCACCATCTTCCGAGAGGAGCGTAGCAGATGAATATAATCAATCAATCAATCAATCAATCAATCAATCAATCAATCACATTTTATTCATAAAGCGCTTTTCATACCGAAAGGTATCACAAAGTGGTTTACAGACAGATTACAACATTTAAAACAATACGCCCCGCATCATATATCCCCATACACATATATACACACACACACATCCTCTGGCAGGTCGTTCCAGAGGCGAGGGCCATAATATTGGAAAGACGCCTCGCCATGAGTCTTTCTGTTGACTTTAGGAATAACTAGGAGACCCCTGCCAGAGGAGCGAAGGGGCGGTGAAGGTTCATAAGGTAAAAGCAATTCTGAAAGATAAGAAGGACCAAGACCATTAAGACATTTAAAAAACATTAAAATAACTTAAAGCAGGGCATTACAGTAGTCGATACGACTGGTGATAAAAGCATGCATCAGCGTCTCCGTGTTGGCCCGGGAGAGAATGAGGCGGACTCTGGCTATGTTCTTTAGATGGTAAAAACCTATCTTTGTGATATTCTTAATGTGTGGAATAAAAGTCAGCTCAGAGACAAAAAATCACACCCAGGTTCTTCACCTGTGAGGAAGGATTAAAAGACAATGACTGTAGTTTGGGTAAAAGTTTCTCTCTCTGGGCCTCAGGACCAATGACTAAAACTTCAGTTTTGTCCTGGTTAAGCTGGAGAAAGTTTTCTGCCATCCAGGATTTGATATCTAAAATCATTCATGATTATCTTAGAACCAGAACTGAAATGTCATTAAATGAGCAAAGTAACCTTGCTCAGGTCAGGAAAGACATCTAAATGAATGAAAACTACTCAAAACAAGAGAAATGTTCTCAATTAAAGTCATTTAAACCCATGCTTGATATTCATTTCTTGTGCCAGTGCATTATCCTATTAATTATTACCCCTATTGGGGTGTACGTGCAGCTGGACACATGCGTTTCGGTTACGTATATTCTTAGTGTTATGATGGGCCTTTTCTTTTGAAAGGACTTACATTTATGTTTTGTATATCTTGAGTTAATATGAAATGCATGAAAGTAATTACTTTGAATGGGGGGTAGGCATTTATAAGCTTTCTTGCTTTGGCCTACTCCTTTTGAGTTTTTATTACTGTGCAATGATGCAACCATGCAATCTATGTTTGTAAATTGCTCAAAATAACAAACTAACTAAACTATTTTGGATATTTATACATGCAGGTCACACGCAAAACTGCATGGATTTATACAAATATCTTCATGGCTTATGATCCTTGTTTTGCGTTACCCTATTTGACACAACAGGGCGCATTAACAATGCAACCTTCTCCAGAGCCCACAGGTAAAACTGAGATGAAGGCTTATGCGTGGTAGAATTTGTTGGCAGATGTTGATGATGTAGATGTTTTGACATGGTTAACGGTTAATACCTCTGTAATTATTGGACCTATTTACATGAAACAAAACAAGTATAAAGTTAATTGTCTTCAATCTGAAAATGATTGTTTTGTTTGGGTATTTGTTTGGCCCCTGCTGTCAATCTGAATCTGCTTTCACATTTGATTAGTTCACAGACTTGGTACCTGTGTTAAGGGCCTATCTCACCGGAGAGAGTTGTGGAGGCGTTGTGGAGACTCCCGTGACCAGCAGTCTCTGCAATGTCTCCACAACTCTTGATAGAGACGTTTGGAGTCTCTTTGAGACTCCGACAGGTCTCAAAGACAGGGATGTCACAGAAACGTCTCACTGGTTGAGGGAAACAAATAGTATTTGCGACACAACCGCTTGAGACCGCGTAGTCCTCTCAGAGACCAAATACCACATGGAGACTTTTTCAAGTCTCTGTGCAGTCCCCGCTGAAATCGAACATGTTTGTTTTCACCAAGAATACCTGGAAAATCTCCAGGTGACGTCTTGTAGACATCTCTGTGACCAGCAGCAACTCGAGTCTCCAACTAGTCTCCTGGGCGGTGAGATCGGCCCATTACTTTGCTCCATAATCATTGATGTGGGTCAGTTAGGTGGCACTGTATCATGGCGCTGTATAAATTGAATCAAACTTTCCCAGGAACCCTTTTACCAGGGTTTGCTTCAAGTGGACAAAACACAAGAAGAAGACATCCTGAAACATCAACTTCTGAAACCCAAACCACACAGCAACTCTTTACTGATTCCAGCCATTAGCTAAAAATACTGAACATAGCGTTGCAAATGTATACTTGCATTGCCACAGGTGCACAAGTCATTTTACATTATGCGGGATCATAAATCTTTGACAGGAACTTACGACTTGTGCTTCAGGACAAAACGAGAAGTCAGAGAGAGTTCATATCCAGGTGCCTCCTCTCTGCAGCTCTCCTCTGTCCGTGGGGCAGATGATCGATGTGCAGCGTCTCCCCAAAGTCAAGCAGAAAGGCCATGAGCGGAGTTTCAATCCAAAAGTTTCCCACTGGGTTCACAGTGGCACCGAAGGGACAGGATACAAAGGTCATCCAAATGGAAAAGGTTATGGAAACATGTTGAATGCAAATTAAGTGAAATTATAGTTATATTTGAAACATAACTTTTTAACCTATTTAAAATTGACTTACAATCAATACCAATAAATAACCTTGGTGTTTTGAAAGTGCTGAAAAGGGATTATATTTAAACATAAACATAATAATAGTTACCCCCAAGGACTATTCCAGTCAAGATACCCAAGAAAATAGTATTTAGCAATCTGATGCTATAGGGCAGAACTATAAATAAATAAAACTGCAAAGTCTCTTTTACACCTGGCAATAAATAATGATTAAAGAGCTGCTTTTGACATTCTTCCTGTCTAGACACATATCCCCAGTATTAATATCTAACTGATAATGACTCTTCTGATTGTTAGTGAGACAGACTGACTGGCATTGCCGAAATATAAAAGCCATTATATAACATCTCTGACTATGAAATGATTCAGTAACAGGTGTAAGAGATGTATTCCTTTTGTAGTGACTAGTACTAACTATACAACATGCTGGAATATTGACAATGAGCTGCTTTTCTTTTAGGAAGACATTGTAGTTCCACATTATAAGGCCAATATATTGAACCGACAGGATTATCTTGACTCAAGCCGTTTTGCCACAAAAACATCTAGTATTGATAGTACATAGTGTAGTATAGTATTGATTGCAGTCCGTGACTGCAATCAATACAATGTTTTAGCTCTCCTTTGTTTGATTTAACCAAAAAATGTGGGACAAACAGACACAGTCTTTGAAGAAGATATGTTTTGTGGTCTACTACACAAGAAACAAAATTTGAGAAGTCACTGAGACCGATGTTACGCACAGGTGTCTGTCAGACCCTGTTCTGTGGTTGGACTTCACAGCTGCCAATTATTCTGTATTTGCATAAACTTGGATAGATTTCAACTCTATGCAAATGCGGACACTGCTTCGGTCGACCATATTGCGCCGCTCCTCTGTATATTTCTGGTGGCTGCTTTCCGGTCGTCAGCGAGCATAGGTGTGAATAGCCGTCGTTCCACGATCTATCGTGCATGTATCGACTCTACCCCGCACACGTGTCTATTTCCACCACACACACCCGCAGTTGTTGTGGGCGGGGCCCCACAGAGGAGCACGCTGTACAGATCATCATAAAAGTTTTGTAAGCGGCGATGAGAACAAATGTGGACAAATGCTGCTTTCTGGTGGGGGTTATGGAATCATTCAGGGCTGCCAAGCTGTAATAAACAGAAAAAGAAACCGCTAAATACAACTATGAAGGTAAGTATATTATGGTAACATCAGCTAAAGCTGCGCTAACAGCGGCTAAATGCTAATATCGGCAAAATCTCCTTTTTGAACAGCGGTATGATGTTGTGAATGTTAAATCCGTATGACCTGCGTGTCAATAGTGAAGGCTGTCCACTCTCTCGTTGTCAATCAGAGGCCAGCAGTCTGTTCACGTCACATCAGACATGGGTTAGCCCGCTTTGGCCACAGCCAGAGGTCGGTCCCAAAACCTATACCTGGTCAGACCGGTTTGGCACTGGCCTTTGTTATGGAAAAGCTGGGCAAAGCGGGTGAAAGAGCCATTCAGCTGATACGCGTGTGCGGGTGCTAGTCCGAATGCCCCACACCCATTGGTCTGAATGCCCCGGCCGAGTAGTCCTAATGTGGTGTCAGGAGGCAGAAGGCAGTGGACCACCAGGACCAATACCAAAGCGGGGCTTGAAGCACTCCACCAATCAAACATGAGGGCACATGCAGCATGGGTATCCACATAACCCACCCCTTTGTGCTCATTCAACATACTACAGTTCATCAAAAATGGACTCTGGAATAATCGGGAGATAAAGGTCTGTGAGGTTAATCCAGAGGCCCTGCTGTCAACATGGCAGAATCACTTTTACTGTACATCCAAGTCTTATATGGCTTTCGCACAACCCTGCCAAACTTCAAGCAAATCAACAAAACCCCAATAATAAAACTTTTGAGGGTGTGGAGCGATACCAATGTTAAACAGTTTATTTTAAAACTAAATTAAAATGCATTTAGTCAGCACATGTACTGACAGAGACACCTCCGAAGGGCACTCAAGCAAACGGGGTTAATCAAGCGGCCACTAGTCAAGCTCCTCCTACAGTCCTTTTGTGCGTTTGTCCACAACAATCTCATCTGTGTTCCCCTGATCTAGAGAGATTGTTTTGTGTACACCACCGTGACCTGTTCCTGCAAACATCTTTACATTGATCCTGGACTCTTAATTAAACCATCCAAACCATCTACACTTTTATCAGTTAAAGAATTGACTATTGTAAAGCCCTTTATTTTGATAAATAACATTTGATTTGATTGGTTAATTACTTGGTGATATAAGATATAAGACCAGCAGGTATTGTCACTGTTCTTCCTGTTCGAGGACAGGGTTGAAATCCTAATTCAACTTTACAGCCCTCTCTGCACATTTGTTGACAACTTTGAGGCTATAAACAATGTTTCTGGCAGCTACAAACATCCCTGCATCCAACCAGTCTTTTGGATCCATGTCCAACAAAGCCGTTCCTCACACTGCCGGCGGTCTCTTTCTCATCCCTACAAGCTCTATCAATATTAATGAAATAGAAATGGCATTTACTTTTTCTGGTAAGTCCTAATTTGACCGAGATGTCCCTATCCCAAATGCATTGTCAGCAGTTACACTAGCAGCTCTCACTCCAAAGCTCTATTGTGAGTCAGTGGAGTGTGATTAAGTACAGGAGCAGGCTGCAGAGATGATCCACAGTAAACAGAGTATGAGGGTGTGAGGACAGAGCATTCAGCCATAGTCAGGTTGAACTTCACACACTAAACAACAGGGTCATAGAGGGAACATGAGCTACGTGTCAGTTTTGTGTCTATTCTGCTCCACTGCATGCTGTTTAGTAAATCTTAACTGTAGGCACAACATCAGTAGATCAAATAGTAACAGCAAGTGGAACATTACTTTCAACTAATTAATTTAAAAAATGTGATGAAAAAGTGAAAAAAATGTGATGAAAAAGTGACAAAAAATGTGACGAAAATGTGATGAAAAAGTGCCAAAAATGTGATGAAAAAGTGACAAATATGCAACATAAAAGCAATGCAAAGAAATGTGAAAAAAGTGACAGCAATGTGGCAACAAATGACAATTTTTGAGAGTCTAAAATGGTCCTGAAGAAAGCAGCATTTTAAAGGTAAACAAAATGCTAGCTTATCAGGTAAACCCATTTGAGACCGACACATTTCTTCTTCTGAGACACTGATGGAGGCACCAAGAGCCCCCACAGCTGCAGCACAGTCGAGAGGAGCTACAGGAAACAAAAAAGGACAAACGAGAGATGGTGAAAGACAGTTGTGAAGCGGAGGGAGGAAGGAGGAGGTGGAGCTGACCAGTGCAGGACACCACGCTCTGAAACAGGGACAAACCCAAGAGGATCAGAGGAGACAGAGGGCAGCCAGCCAGGTTTCTTACAGTTTCCCCGTCCTCCAAGGTCATGCGGGTCACGTTAACACACAGTGGATATAAAAAGGTGTAACAAAAACAATTTACTCCACATATTGCAAATAGAAAAAGAGAAAACAAAAGGGATTATTGTCTTGGTTTGTTTTCCATTTTATTGTACAAATACTGCACCGGAAAGAGCTTAAGGGCTACTCATTGAGAAGCAAAACAACGACATTGGTCATTTGCAAAGCACATTTCAATCCTTCTAGTCCAAAGTGGAGTCTACAGCCGTCTAAATAAGCATATATTTGTCTGTTTTCTCCTCCTCAGCTAAAGTCAACATGATTCGGGCCAATAAGTCAATGAATGGGTGTCTTTATTTCCCGTCATTGGCCAGTGCCAGGAACTACTCAGAACGCCTCTCCAAGGTGGTCCTGACTCAAGTGCGGCATTATTGACCGAGTTGCCTGGCGAAAAACATGTATTTTTTATTGAACTGGACAAGATTAGCTCCTATTGCCAAAGCAGGAAACTTCCCTCTAAAATGGATTGAGGGGAAGCTTGGTAACTGCATTAGGAGATGGTGATGTGATTAGCAGTGGCTAAAACGCGGATTTGAAAGCAGCACACTTTGGATTTTGGCACTTGTTGGTAACAATCAGTTTAACCACTCCGAATGTCAAAGCAAAATAGGAATATAATGAACAGTGATGTATGGTTTTATGTTAATGCAAAGGCAAATTGGCAGAAAGACCCCATCCATCAAACCCACAGCCAACCTACTTAGTCCCACACACACAACACTTAAAATGCTGTTTAATTCAATTGACTTTAGCTTAAGGACAAGTCTATAACGTAATTTACACATGAGGCCTATTGCCCTGTGTTTAGCATTTCAGCATTTTGACAGCTCAAGGTCAATGAAAAATGGGAATTGAGTGTACTCTCCATTTGTATTACAATTTGAAGGGAGGATTTCAGGACATTTGAGCAACAATGGAAAATGGAAGGAGAAGTTACTTTCTCATTGAATAAAATTGGTCATGATTCAACATTAAAGTGGACAAAATGAAGTAAACATGGATAGAAAAAGTATTGTTATAGCCAACTCTGTTTTAATGTTTTAACCACTTGTATTACTACTTCTATTATTATTCTTATGTGCACTATTGCATGTCTGACCAGCCAGGCTACATGTCCTATTGCTACCTCCGTACCACGGCACTGTACAAAGAATTAACAAGAATGAATGACGATTACACAAAAGACTGAAAAACATCACAATCTTCTGCCTAATCAACAGGTGATGCACTAAATTGGGTTTGTTGTAGGTGACAGAAGTTATATTCTTCATCCTGAATAATATGTGATTGGGGTCTTTTGGTTGTCACGTGGTTGTCATTCATTAAGTTGAGTCCGATCTATCCTACAACCGTGTTGTTTGTAGCATGCCTCTGCCGTGCGCTTGCTCTATCTGCCGTCCCCATGGGCTGTGGCGTGGGGGTTTCCTGGCCGTTTAAAGCTTTGTGCAAACTTGGCTCGAGGGCTCCTGCGCCTGAGCGCGTTCCTCGCTGGTCTCATGAACTGATTTCTCCACAAACAAGCTAACAAGGCTACGGGCCATCAGCGTAGCCCTAATAAGCAACGGTTGCTGAAATAATTTGTTTGTGTAGCCTCCATTTAGTAGAGCCTTGCCCCTCCAAGTGTGATATTGTACAATTGATCCTGTATTTTATTTTATTAACTGTTTGAGTGAATGCTGCGGTGAATGTAGGTGAGTGTGAACCTAGATTTTAGCAAAGAATAACACATTGAAAATAAAGTATTGTTTATAAAACTGAATAAATTCAAATTTATATAATATCTTTTTGCCTTGTCTGTCCATTTTAAAATCCTATCGAACCTGAGTGACCTTTGCAGTGTGGTACAAAAAATAACTTATGGTTCCTTGGGCCAAAATCCAAGGTGGCGTTGTCCTTTAATGTTTAAATGATAGAACTCGTGGGTTAAGTACTGCCTCGGCCGCGACACATAGTCACTGGGTTTTGGTCCACACTCAGCCAAAGTGCCTGTGGTTTATAAGCGGAAAATTAATCAACGAAATCTGAGGCAAGTTTACTTTGAACACTGAGATGACGTACTTAAATGTTTCAAGGTACATTCCATTCTTCAGAGTAAATGGCTAATAGACTAACACATTCATATTTCATTTTCCCCCCTTTGTCTTGATAATGAGAAAATTATCTCCGGGTTCAAAACACCTCAGTACAGTTTAAAATCACCCATTTGACCTCGTGAGAGTCTTTGTTTTGGTTGTGGTGAACTGAGGTCACCATGTGCTGTTTGTCCTCAGGCTAATCGGACGCTGAATGAACTGGAGCACTTTCAGGCGGGACATAAAAAACTGTGCAAAGGATTTTTGAGCTCATTGTCGCTCTACATACTATGCAATTAATGAATGTGCAAAAAAGACCAACAGGGCTTTTTGTATTCTTGGTTCAGTGTTTGGGATGTCAAGTTCAATGAAGTGTGCTGGTGTTATGAAGAGACTTGTGTTTTGGGTTCACACTGCTGTAGTTTGTGGTCTCTAGACTCTGGGGTGTCGCCAAAGTTTCCCCAGGGGATACATGACTTTTCACCCCTGGCCTCGGGGTCATTAGGCGGCGACCTCAGCAGTTATAAAGGTCTGTTCCCACAGAGAGGCCACAAACACCCTGACACTTAAATATGAGCATAGAAAACACACAAGAATAAACCACATTTTGTCCATAAAATACACAAAATCTTAGTTCTGTTTGTTTGTTCATGTTATTTTTCCCCGTCCAGCTGTACTTGTAAAGCTGGAATAAGACATCTCTCTTAGCTCCCCAGGCCATGCTCTGCGGCTGCCGTGGCCATGTCGGGAGCAGGAAAATGGCGAGACTGAGAGATGTGTTGAACAAATGCGTTACTGTGTTGAAGAAGAATCTTGTGCTGTACTGGGCACCCAAAACTAACGCATAATGTTACTCATTACAGTAACAGTTCGTACTGTAATGCCCTACGAACTAACGCGCTACAGCCAACCGGAAAGGGAAATATTTGCTGTTTGCAATGTTGGCGATTTCTTTGTTGTGTCCGGGTGATTTGCTTGCAAATGAGGTTTCCCCAATCAACTTGAGATGGATTGTGCCTTTAATTCTTTCGCAAAAAGGGGCTATTTTGAAAATGTATGTCAACTTTTAAGTTAGTAAGTACAGTGTTTAGAATTTCTCACATTTCTGGCTAAATTGGTCACTAAATGTGGTCTGATCACATGAATGATTACACAGTGTCTGCTGAAACTAATACCACCCAAACATTTACATTTGATCATATTTTTATTGGCCACAACATGTAAACATGGCGTGGAATAAGTAAGTACACCGCATGAATCTCACTGAACTGCAGCAGTTCTATAAAGAGGAAAGGTCCAAGATTCATCCTGATCGTTGTGAACGTCTAATCGCAGAAACTACAGAAAAGCAGTTATTGCCGTCAGCCAGTTATTTGATACAGGGGGTTCACTTACTGGTTCCACGCTGTTGTGAATGTCTCAGGTTTTTCTGAAAAGTATTTTGATATACCTGTGAATTAATTTTTCTATTGATGATATTACGTTGTCTAGGCCCTGAGGCAGCAAAACAGCCCCACACCATGATTCTCCCTGCACCATACTTCACAGTGAGGGTAAGGTTTTGATGTTGGTGTGCTGTTCCATTTTCTTCCACACATGACGTTGTGTGTTCCTCCCAAACTATTCAACTTTGGTTTGTGAAAGAGCTCTTGGATGCTCCACAGCACTACTGGAAAAAATATTCAGTGGATTGATTAACCCAAAGTAAAAAAAAAAAATGAGTGAAGCTATACAACTAAAACCATAGACAATAGGCTAAAACTTCCAACGAGGTATTTCAGGGGTGTAGTTTAAGAAGGGTCATGGGAACAGCCTTGCAATTTCGCATTGATCTTGACTGGCTGCCCCAGAACTTCTGGGCCAGAAGTATCGTAAGTAGTTTAGATTGAGTAAACATCAAATGACATTAAAATTGCAAAGTTGCATTTTGTTCCCGATGACACCACAATCATGAAAACGTTTACCCAAGGTATTTCTGGCAGGAGTGTTGCTCCTTCCAACGTAAGGTCTGACTCAAATAATGCAAGTTCTTTTTAATGATATCTTTGACCATTTTCTATGTTATTAAATCACCCCCAAGAGTCACTGTGTCTGGCCTATCTTCATTAATTACTGCACAGAGAAGAAACCTGATTTATGTTCAAAGTCTGCGGTGTCAGAGTTTATGAAGGTGGAAATAGGTATCATTACTGTGTGGTGCTGTCTAAGTACTGGCCCTATACTCATAATATAGTCTTTCATTTGGGGTAAGATCCGTGGTGCATGCTGGGTAAACATGCGTGGGGTGGGTGTTTGGTAATAAAATCATAAATACATTTTAATGTGACCTGATTGACGTTGGTTTCTCTCTCATCATGGTTTGAGTCATTTTCATCAGGACACGCTCAAAGTCTTCACACACACCTACACACTTCTCAGTCACCCACTGAACTTCTGCATCACTGTAGTCATTCACTTATTAATAGGGCTGATTAAGCGCATAACCTACTGTATATTTTTGAGTGCAATGAATAGAGCTAGATTCAGAACAAGCACATTTTGAATAAAAGCTATAATCAAGTTTATATTGTATCAAACATACTGGGAGCTTACATTCACATTGGCCTATGGAAGAATGTGGAAGATCATCAAGTGCTGCTCCCATGTCAGGGTCATGTAAGCATTGTATATGTTATTGTTTGTGGAAATACTAATCTGTGATTCTGTCTCTCCTTCACCCAGGCTGACCTGTTTATTTCTCTGTGCTGTAGTCCAGATGCATTTATTGACTTAGGCCGGCTGCTGGTGTTTAGCCTACATATTTCTGCTGCGGGCTGTGGGTTTGGGTTCGTGGTTATCAGGTTAATGATTTTCCCATGCAGCCAGTACACATGTGTTACAATGTGCCGCTGTTTGACTTGGCAACTCGGACTGTTTGAGTCTAGTCAAATTCACAAATGATTTTTCAGGTCATGAATGAATCTTCACACAGCTGAGGATGAGTGACCTCACAATACAATTAAAATGCCCAATGGAAATGCTTTTATTGTAAAGCATTACATAAGGAACCACCACCACCCTCAAAACCTTCCTTGTGCTACTGCTTACACAGCTTTACATAGTACATACTGTAAACACACAAATGCTCAGAAGTTGCCAATATTTATTTATTTATTTATTTGAGCAGTGTTCTGCTCAAAAGGAGTGGGCTGAAGTCAAAGGCTTATGAGCGCGCCCACCCCCAAAAAAATAAAAATAAAAAGTTTATTTTGTTCTGTAAACAAATACATAAAAATAAAAAAATTGGTTTACCAAGGCAATAAAAAGGTCTCACAATAATAATACTAAAAAAAAAACTTTAAGCTCGCCTATGAATTTAAGTGACATCCCATTCCTTAATCCATTGAGTTTAAGGTGACGTCAGTCCACCTTTTGCACAGCTTTATCTCTTCTGGGAATCCGTCCACAAGGTTTGGGAGTGTGTTTATGGGAATTTTTGACCATTCTTTCAGAAGTGCATTTGTTAGGTCACAGTACGATGTAGAACGAGAAGGCCGGTATTGTCTTTATGGACCGTTTTACTGGTGAACAGTGCACAAATTATGGTCATCACCAAACTGTTCCCACAAAATTGAGCAAGGAATTGTTCAGATCCTCTTGGTATAAGCTGAAGAATCAGAGTTCCTTTCACTGGCACTAAGGTGCCATTTACACAGCAGTAGTCTGCAAGAAAATGCAGCAGTCACCTCTCTTAATCTGCGTTTATAAACGATTAGGTGTCAACAAAACCAATGAACCTGCAGTGCATGCCTTTGTCCAGCAAACGTCACTGTGTTTCTAACACACGCTTTTATATACGGCGTGAGTACACAGAAGAAGACAATTATATCTTCCTACTTCCTTGGATATTTTGGCTTTTTAAGGCAACTCTGGTGCTTTCTAAAGTAAAAGTAAGTCATAAAAATATTTACAGACTGTTTTTTTTACTAAATATAAATGTGAGAAGCTTCACAACACAATATAATGAGAGAGTGAATTTAGCCAATCATTGTTCAGACAGGGCTGTGACGTGACCGTTCTGTGTTCATTCTCATATTCTCCTGTTCACATGAGCAGCTGAGAATGGCCTCCCGCTGAGGCATGGAACTACCTCCTCCAGAGTTTCCAGTGAAACTGGGAGTCGGGCGATACGATGTGCATTGTTGTGTAAAAGATATGTGCGTCTGATACCAACATTTTGTCACTGTATAAACTGCGCCTAAGAGGCCAAGCCCAGCTCCTAAAAACCAACCCCACATTATAATCCCCCTTCAACATATTTTTCAAACGCCTCCATTGCTCTAAAGTCCAGTGGTGTCATGCCGCTGCATCCAAAGCTTTGCATTGCACTTGGTGATGTAGGGCTTGGATGCAGCTTCACGCCCATGGGAACCCATTCCATCAAACTTTCCAAGTTTTCCAAGTGGGTTGAGCTGGATCCTGCATAAAGTCTGTACTAATGTGGAGTAATATTTGCAATATGTTCTATGTGATGCACATAGAATCTTGAAGATTGATCTATGGAATCAGTATTGCCTCCATAAGCTTTCTTCCAATACCGAAAGTTATATTGGTCTTGCCTATACTTGCTCCTGCAATCAAAGTGTGTGCGGAAGTTGCAAATCCTATTTGATGAAAACCTATGTTGACTTTTAAATGTAATAAAATCTGAAAATGATGCTACATTATCCCACTATTTATTAGGGTGTAAAGCAATCCCACATATTTGCCTTGAGGAGAAGGCAGAGTTGCATGACAAAAGTCTCTCATACTTTCTCAGCCAGCCAATTAGATGGCACACAAGTATATAATTAAGGCATTGTGTATTGGGTTGCTAACCTTATGTAATCTGGGTGTATGCTTGGGAGCGTCAACTATCTATCTGCTGCTGAATTAATCATTAAGTTCCTGCTGAATTCATACCATAGCTGGCCTTTTGTTCTGTCATACTGTGCGTCACACTGCACCCTGTTAGGTTTGCCTAGTGCAAGACTCACAATATAGCCTTGGGTTGGGTACATTTGAACGTATTACATAAAAATATCTCCCAGTAAATGAAGAACACATGCTAATTTGTAAATATTTCAGCAAAACATTTCAAGATGTGGTGTTTATTGGAATCAGCATGTTTCTACTTTGCAACTTCAGTGACCTCTTTCAAACATGCATAGTTATTATTCCACAGTTCGTTTATCTGAGAATAATCACTGTTTCATGACATGAAAGTTGAAAGTTATTGAAAACAATTGTTCGCTCTTATGCAATATCCATATTTTAGCCCATCTCAAATTAATTTGAAAACATTTTGTTTTTCTATAATAGCTCCTCTTGTTTATTTATACAAACATAGAACAGTTGAAAAAGGCCAGTTCAAAAACTCATCCAGCTGTACAAATTTGCCGGTTTGGGGTTCCCTATATTTTTTAAGTTTCTTTTCTCTTTTAGTCTTTTTCTGATGTTACTGAATAGGTCAGAGGTCCAATGTCTTTTTTCGTATGTCACATTTTTCATCACAATGATTTTTATAACCCATATTTTTATCGGTACAGATCATCAGATGATGTTAACAGTAATGTGTGTGGATTACGCCCCATTGGGACAAGAGGCACTTATCCACAGGGGCATCAGGAGGCTCCGGGCCCCGGGGACACATTAATCACCCCTGCACTTAGTTCCTGTGTCTCCTGCTGCAAAGGCCACATCAGCTTCCTCTAAAGCTGGCCTTCTAAAGCTGTGATATGAATTTTGATCATAGTGTTTATTTATTTGGTCACAATTATGAAATTACTATTATCAGTAGTACTAATTTAACTAGTCTTTAATCGTGAACATGGGCATTTGTTTTGTTTCAGGTTTAAGCGAGGGCCGATCCGCGCCACAGCGGACAGCTGTAGCTCTTTTCTCAAGACACAAACATTGTTTAGCTCACGATGGGGTTAATAAAGTTTTTAGTTTGACCTGTGAGAGCCTATCATGCTTAAAGGAATGGACAACCGTTTTTACATACTGAGATATGTTCTTACCTTAGCTTAGACGAGTTGATTCGTACCTGTCTGGTCTATGTGCGTGCGCTCAGTCACGCAAACGTTGTTAGCATTTAGCCTCTCCCAGCAAAGGTATAGCTCCAAACTGGGGTGAAGTTACAAGCTACAAAGCTACCACGTTTTCCCTATTTAAATACAGTAACGTGAAACGTTACACAATCCAAGTACAGTAACACAAAATAAACATGTCGATTTTCTAAGCGGATAAAAAGGGGCACTATATGAGCGTAATATGTGAGGCGTAATAAGAGTACTTCGGCGTCCGCGCAGTAATATCGTCAAAGTACTCCAGGTGTTATTACGCCTCACAATATAGTCCCCCTTTTTATCCGCTTAGAAAATCAACATGTTTAATTTTGTGTAACTAGACTTGTATCGTGTAACGATTCAAAACGTGGAACAGCTTGGTAGCTTCTAACTTCACCCCAGTTTGAAGCTATACCTTTGCTGGGAGAGGGTATTCCTTTAAGAAAGAACAAAAGGCAGCACGATGTAAACGAGGACATGAATGTCAGTGGTGCTCTCCTGGTGTTTTGATCACGTTTCTGCGACGTGGAGTTTGCCCCACTGTCTTTTAGTGCTAGAACGAGTGTCATGATTCGTCTTTTGTTCCCCTGTTTTTGTATGTTGTCTTTGGTCTAGTCCAGGGGTTCCCAAACTTTTTTGGCCGGGACCCCAAAATTGACACGTAACATCTCGGGACCCCCATTGTATAAAGTTATTGCCTCTTACACTACTTTAGGAAAGAAAAACATTTTATAATCAAGTTAATATGTATCTAAACAGTTTATTTTGATCAACTGAATGAATTTACAGTAAAACATGTACTAAGAACAGTAGCATTTTTCTTTTGTTTCATCTTGAAATCATCTGGGGACCCCCACCCAAGGCCTCGCGACCCCCCGAGGGGTCCCGACCCCCACTTTGGGAACCACTGGTCTAGTCCTGTGTTTTATTTTGACATGTCTGTTCTGTCCTTGTGATTTTGCTTTACTTCCCTTGTGTTTATTGCCTGCCCCGCCCTGATGTGTTTCACCTGTGCCCCGTTTCCTCATGTATTTATACCCCTGTGTTTCCCTCGTCCTTTGTCGTGTCATTGTAAACGTCAGCCCCGGTTTGTTTGAGTTTTTGCATCTCTGGATTTTGTTATTAGTCATTTATTAAACATCACCAGTTTTGTTGCAGTCCTGCATTTTGGGTTTATTTTCTTTGTTCCACCATCGACCACGACAGCGAGACCATCGATATATTATCTCTCTCGGGACATGGACAGTGTTTAACTCACAGTGGGAGAAATTGTTTTGTAGTTTGTCCAGGCGAGAGCTTAATAAGATGCACGAGGCTTGAAAGACGAGGAGAGTGACGAGGAAGCAGCAAGCACTTGTTGTAGTCAGTGCTGCCGGCGCTACATATTTATAATATAGAACGCTACATATAATATAGAAGTAAGAGTTGTGCATTGGACAGCATGGTGCGGAGTCATGTCAGCCTAGTGCCATATTGAAGGTGACTCAGAGCTCACACGAACACAACATTTCGAACTGGGCTTCACAGCAGAGAATTCACACAGGAAACCAAGGAGAACATCAGGTGCAGGACAGATGTAGCCGTAGTTTGGGTGAGATTGCATAGAAATAGATGGAGGCATGACCTGGAGCATACAGCTAACATGTGGTATCCTGTAAAATTTTTGTATTCGGGTCTGACAGTGACTCATCCATGGATTCAGAGGTCGGTAGTTCGAACCCTGCTGGTGCATACTGTCGTTGTGTTATTGGAAGCACCTTAACTGTATCAGGAGTGATTGGTGGTTGTAGGTGAGATTGGCTGCCATGTTTTTATCAGTCATATGTACCTTACCACCACTGAGTATGGGGAGTAAATAAACAATGGTCCACTCTAGCTCTTTGAGAGCTTGTCGAGATTGTAAAGCGCAATATACAGTAAATCAAGTTATTGCACAAATCAATTATTTACCCACACACGTCAAAATGTTAAAAGCAGACCGTAGGAAATGTCATGATTTATAAAAAAAGATCACTATTGTTTTCTCAAATTACTTTTTCTCCATTGAATACTACATTGTGGTTCCCTATGGATACTGTAGACATCGCCACACAGACACGTCAAAAAGCATGCAGGCTGCAATACAGATGTATGCCCCTTCAAGTCAAACCAGCGCTAATTTTGGTGATTTCTCTTCATCTTTGTCTATTTGTTATAGGTCTTCTTGGCTGATGTCTTTCTGGCTGTCTCTAGTTACGTGATTGAAACCCCACGTCTTGCCTCCATAAATCAGACCGTAGCAGTGTGCCTCCGTGTGAGGACTGTTTACATTCCTGTCCAGACACTACGCCATGCCTAAATGCACAAGTCCATGGTGGTACACTGCATATTGACGCGTTAGTGCCAGACATGAGACCCGAAGCCCCTATTAGTGATGTGCAGACGTGATTAGATGCAGGGATTGATGACTTTTAGTCTCCGTTTCCATTTGTCACAGCGTTTGACAGTTTGGTGAATGTGTAAATATTGGCTAAAGAGGGATCAGAACAGTCTGGCTCTGCGCTGGTGGTCGGTAGCACGGCTCATTTGGACGCAGCAGTATGTTTGAGAAGGCTTCATCAACAAGTCTAACTGATAGTTTTGCCCCAACATAAAAAAATAACCAAATTAATCTGAAATATGTAAGTAGAACTGGTGGTTGGCGGTGTCATCCCAGCTACGACTAGTGCTGTTGTTGTGTCCTCCAGCAAGACATCCCATTCACCCTGCCAATGTGCGAATGTGTTGTGCGTGTGATTGAAGGGGCCAGATTTACCGCCACTGTGTTTGGAGTGTGAATGACTAATACTTCGAATTGCAGAAAAATACAAAGGCTAAAGCATTACTAATGCGTTCTGCTTGACTATTTCTGACTATCGAAACTTCACGTGGACCAAACTAACTTCCAGCGAACAAATACTGTGAGTTTGCAATGACGGGCATTACATCATCGTCAAGTTGTTTCATTTCATTTCGCTGCAAAGTTGTAAACAGCATATGGGCTCCCGAGGGTGGCATCTGCATGGCACGGTTGGTTTCTATATAGAGAGACTTATTAAGGGTAAATGAAAACACATCACCTCTCTCGTTCTCCTTTTTCAATCTCTGTGTCTGCCTTGATTTGAAATGCAGCAACACCTGAGACTGGGGAGTAATGTGGCCTCTCAGCGTGCTACGTCTGCGTGTAAAACACAAATTTGTGATTGAAATCCTGTGCGAGCCTGACTTGTATCTTAACTTCTTACAACCGCCTTAACCGAGCGCATTGTCTCCAGTTTGGCAATATAAAAGCTTCTTGACGGGAGAGTGTAACGTCTCACTGAAAGAAAACTGCTAATCGCGTTGTTGGCGCGGTTTTATCACATTGTGTTTTCGTAGTTTTTTTTTCCATTGTTTTTTTTTGTCACATTTTTGTGACTTTTTCGCCACATTTTTGACATTGTTTTGTAATTTTTTGTAAATTTTTTTGTAATTTTTGTCACGTTTTTGTCACTTTTTGTTGCGTTTTCATCCTTGTTTTCGTCTCGTTTTCGTCGCTGTTTTGACGCTTTTTCCAAGAAGCTTTTGGGTTTGGATTTGGGTAAAGCCAAACTGGAGAAAATGTGCTCGGTTCTGGTTGGAGTTAAGAGGTTAAAGGAAAAGGCAACCGTTTTTTCCATACTGAAATATATATATAATATCTTCACTCCCATAGAATTCTCTGCGCGAACGTCGAAGTGTTCCTAAGGTGTTATATGCCTTACAATATAGTTCCCCTTTTTATCCGCTGAGAAAATCGACATTGTGTAACTACTCGCATTTAAAAATGTGAAACGTGGAAGAGCTTGGTCGCTTCTAACTTGACCCCATTTGGCCCCATAGAGGAGAGGAGGAGAGGCTAAATGCTAACAACATCTTTGGCCAGTGTGGGTGACTGAGCGCACGCACAAAGACCAGACAGGTACGCATCAACTCGTCTAAGCTCAGGTAACAACATATCTCAGTATGCAAAAAACGGAGGCCTGTTCCTTTAAAGAGGGGGTATTATGCTTTTTTCAATCACATAGCACCAGTCTATAGCATACTACAATGATGATGTAACCTTCTGTTGGTCTGTGCAGTAAATTAAAATAACTACCTTGAATAAAATTGCTCTCTCAAAATGGCTGTACTGAACGTCTTGAAATAGGCCTCTGTCTCTTTAAGAAGCTTTCCGACACGCCCCCTTCAGCACACTGCTGTGGCATCTAAACAACACTACTGTGCGGGGAGGGGGCTCTGCTGAGCTGAGGAGCAGTGGTTGGTGGCTTGGCTGGTGACGAAAGGTCCAGAGGCGTCTCCAGGAGGTGGGGGCGTTCCTAGGAGGACTGAGGCATAGCTACACCTAAAATGGCTGCCGTCTAAGTTTTTACTGATTACTCAAAAATATGTGAATGAGCCAAGGCAACACTCCAGGCATGTGTTTAATGAGGGAATGACATAATAACATGATATAAAGATTTTATATAATACCCCCCCTTTAAACGACTTGTAAAATTACCTTGAAAATAGATATACATTTAGATTGTGGGCTGTCATTAACATTATCCAGACCAGTAGAAATATGTCTAATGTAGCACTTATTTACACACTGGTGACTTTGCCGTTCAGACCTGCAATAACTGGCAAATGTCCAAACTGCAATGCAGCCCTAAACAAGCTGGGATCAACCTCACTGACCCTCCAAAAGGGCCAAACATAATATTAAATCAATGAATAATTAGACAATATTTTCTTTCGATGCCCTTATTCCATATCTTATTCCTGTCTGTTCAGGGTCGCACACTAAAACAAATTGGCACGCGCTTGGAAAATAAAGTGATCCAAAGTGTGATTATTTAAGTGTTGAGACTTGGCTGGGTTCAGCTGTTGGGAGGTCCCAGAGATGGATGGGTCCTGGAGAGAAGCAGGGGCGAGAAAGTGCCACAGACAGAGTGATCGATGGGGCAGGCGCAGATGAGACATGTTTAGTGGATCTGAGCCAAGTTTACAGGCGGTAGGGGACGATACAGGACAGGCTTTCTCAAATAAATACACGCAGAAGAAAGAGAGGCTGATCCCTTGTACAGGGCTGGGAACAAGGAACAGGATAGTATTCATGACTCTATTTCGAGACGCTTTTCGTTCTCAATTTGTTTTGAGAATGAGAGTAAAACGAGAAAGCTTTGTGGATGAAGAAGGGTAAAATAGTTCTGATGAGTACTTTGTGAAAGCTTATGCTATGGAAACCACCTGCAAAACAGATTACACACACTCTCTTGTTTTTAACAGCAGATCTGGCACTGTGATGTCCAATCAAAAGAATAATGTATTTGTGTTGTGAATATTTACAACTTAATGTTCTAAATGGAGCTCATCAGTCCTGTCCTGACTCAAAGCCTGCTGTGGTTACAGAAGTCTAAAAAGAAAGATAGAAAGTGGGGCAAAAAGAAAAATAATTAAAAAAAGAGACAGAGAAAAAGAGATCAAAAGAAAAGGGAAAACAAGTTTTACAGTTTAACCTCTTAACCCCCACCTGAACCGAGCACATTTTCTCCTGTTTGGCTTTACCCAAATCTAAAAGCTTCTTGGAAAAAAAAGTGATGAAAAAGTGACAAAAGAGCAACAAAAAAGGAACCAAAAAAGTGACTAAAATGTGACAAAAAAGCAACAGAAGAGTGACCAAAAAGTGCCACACAAAAAAAGCCACAAAAGAGCAACAAAAATGTAACAAAAACGCCGTTACCCTTGCTTTATTGTCTGTAAGCTCGAGAAGCTTTTAGATTTGGGGAAAGCCGAACTGCAGAAAATGCGCTTGATTGAGGCCAGGGTTAAGAGGTTAAAAGGTACAACGGAGATAAAGTAACTGTGGTAACTTTTTGTTGAGTCACAATTTCTCGAGCCCAAGTCGTCCACAAGTTCTAATTTTTCAAGTTCAAGTCCAGGTCGGAGTCTCTGGTTGACAAGTCCATGTCCGTGCCTCAGTCCTCCAGCCTTCAATTTAATTCCAAGTCACTGGCCTCAGAAACTCACAAGTCTGAGTCAAGTGCCAAGTCTTCAGTTTTGATGTCCGGTGTCAAGTCATGAGCCTCGGAAATGACCTTGAGAAATTGGAGTCACACGTCTGAAGCTGAGTCTTCTCCTTTTCCGGCAATGATTAAAAAAAAAGAAAGATGTCTTGAATTGATTCTGATAAACAAAGGCAGCAGCAAACATTACAGCAGGTATCGCATAGACATAAACTGCACAGTTGCAGTCCGATGTTAGCAAGAGGCCAATGTGTTCACAGTCAGTATTTTACATGTGTTCTTTATGACCACGAGTGACCACATCGCTCAATAGCCTCCAGTATTAATGCTTAGATTTAATTCATTTGCCCCAAAACATCTATGGGAAAAAATAATGGAAATTTACTTGATCCAGAATGGGTTTAGAAGTGAGCAGAACTGTTGAGCTACTGCCCTCCAAAACGTCCCCTCTCTCACCCTCTTCCTATCCCCTGTATCCCGTCTCAGTCCTCCCTTCACTCTTTTTATAGCCGTTTGTCCACTCCCTTGATACTGCTCCATCTGTCTCCCCGGCTCCGCGCTCCTCTCTCGCCGAGGTGCTGACAGAACTGCCCTGGCACGTGTTGCACAGACGAGCCATAAACATACACGCAGGCTGCAGAGAACACATGGGGAATAGATTAATTCAAGGTCCCCATATACCCACCTGGGCCGCAGAGACGGCGATGGAAAATAAACTGCCTGCTGATATACAGTTTGTGTCTTTCAGAGGACTGCAGAGATTCGGGTCCCTTTTTTGCAAGAACTGGTCACAAAGAGACAATGTAAAGAAACAGCTGGAATTAAGTAATGAGATATAGACTTCTGACAAAGATTAAACACAGGCTAATGTCCATGTTAAAAAACAGCATTTAAATATTAATGCCTCAGTGACTAGTGATGATTAAAAGAGTTGTCTTGGAACAAAGAAAGTTGTTCCATGATTCACAAAAAACAAAAACAAAAAATGGTAGGCTAATGGGACAAACAAAGTCAACTGGACTGGTACACAAGCATTGAGTTGCCTGTGTACGTAATGCGCGGTATAAATAAAGTTGCCTTTCCTGGCCTTGCCTTATGAAATATAGGGCAAACTCTGGGACAACAGCATATGTTTCTAAGCTCCACTTATGTTCATCTAATGCAATAATCAGGCTTAAATAACAAGCTTCCGACACCTTATTAGCAATACTTTATATTGCATCCGTCAATCCATCCATATTTCTTCCACTTGTCCGTTGCCGGATCGTGGGGGCAGCCGTTGGAGCTGCCCAGATCACATTACACCAGCCCCTATGGCTCCTCCTGCAGGTGGTGGGTCCACAGAAGGAACGGCCTCATGGTTCTAACCGGGCCTGTTGGTCTCTCATAAGGGCTTCTGAACCGCTCTTGTCTGACCGTCACCTAGGACCTGTTTGCCATGGGAGACCCTACCAAGGGAATGAAGTCCCAAACAACAGAGCTCCCAGGATCATTCAGGTGCTCAAACCTCTCCACCACGTTAAGGTGGCGGTTCCAGGAGGGGGCGATACTTTATATTTCATATTAAAACAATTAGCTATTAGCAAAACATTTTTGTATTAGAGGCAACACACTTAGCGGAAAACCTCATGACATCCGTGAGTGTGAAGATTCAGGTTTATTCCAACATGTATGAACGAAACAAATCTCCACTCCAATTTTGTTAATTTAGTCAATTTAACATAACGTGGGAATAATACAAACAAGGTTTATTATCACCTTGATTTTCTTCTTCTTCCTGCATTATGTATTACATTAATGTCAGAGTATCTACTTTAAAATCTACGTAAGCTTGTGCGGGCTGAATATTTGTTTCACAAACTGTGTAAGTGCATCATAAAGTTGCACACATTTCTGTAAGTGCCGTTTGACAGATGAGAACAGAGTGCAGGCCTGTTTCATTACCGCACAACTAAATCAGAGTCTTTATTATACACACTGGCTCCTCATGACGCTGTGTATACACTGCACAGATAGATCAAGTCCAGTGTGTTGTTCCAGCTTCAAAGCACTGGACGCTCCATATGTCCGACATGTGGTTCTCATTCATTTAAGGCTCATTTGATTATCCGGTCTGGTTCTCACCTCTCAAGCCTGTTTTTGTCAAATAAAACAAAAACAAAAACGCTGATGAATTTTTAGATTGCCAAAGATTACTGAGGATTAATAACATTTTTTAAACATCCAGTATTTTATGTAAGCATTGCATTATGCCCCAAGTTCAGCTTTTCCATCAGTAATATGCCTTTAAAGCTGAAGTGCTCCATTCGTGAAGATGATTGTACACCAGCACACTGGCACAAGAATTTTCTCTTGTACCTGAGGAGATCTCAATCCAGGTTTTTGGTCAGGAGTCAGCTGGAGTTTAGAATATTGTACATATAGGTTAAGGTCTTACCTAGGTTTTGCTATAAGTCAGCATTATAACTGACCTCTGTCCATGTAAGCATCTTTATGCCCAGATTTGCTTTCGGAATACTGTACATGGTTCGAGCCATCCTTGACCTCAGCACTTGAGCATATAAGACCAAACTAACCTTATTTAAAGTCCTAGACACCCCAGACACACCAATATAAAACACCATCAACTATTTGAATCCCCTCACTCTGGACCCACAAAGGCCTTTTGCAGATAAAGTATTCTGCCCATATTTTATCATGCCTCTATATGTTGTGGTCTGGGGACTGCTGGGAGACTTACTTGGCCAAAGTTGTAACAACGGCAGGAAAATTCATCTTAGGCCTTTCCAAGTCATTTGTTTTTTCCACAGCTTTCCAACATGAGAGTGGGTCCCTCTCTCTTTCCTGGAAACTCTCGGCCTTGACTGACACTGCCCCACCTCGAGTGTTGCTGTGTGGGATTCATACCTCACCGTGCTCTCCAGAGCTGCCACACATTTCCTCCAGCAGCCCTGACCCACAGCTGCAGTCTTCAGACATGTAAGCTCAGCTGCTACATCGTGGCTTCACTAGTTGTTATGGTAGCGCGTTGGAATAAAAGTTCTTAATATGGCAAAAATGTTGACCATGGATTTGCTTGAGTGGGATATCCATGGTCAGAGGCAATTGGTCATAGAAATGATAGAGGAAAAAAATCAACATGTACATGTTTCACATGAAAAGCCAAAATATAGGCATCAATTATTGCGTTAAGTGTGTTTTTCCATCCCAGTAACACCCAAAAAGGCTTCATTTAGTGTTCTAACAGCCAGGTAAGATATTTTGTGTCATTATATTTACTTGATTTCCGACACTGACCTTTATATGTTTGTCAAAATTAGTCTTCTATAAAGTTTGTGTTGCTGTAGGAGGTGCTTCCAAACATGCCTTTGTTTGCTGTACGTGTCTTCACTTGCAAACATTTTAAGGCTGATACATAATACATAAACCAACCCCAAACTGTAAGGGGTAGATTTGTGCAGTGATATCTCCACTGTTGACAGTCAACTTCCTATATTCAGAAGAGACATACCTGAGAGGCTACTCTGTCAGTCTGTCTGTAGAAAGTGAGACAGTGGTTTCTCTCTCAAATCTTTCTTCTATCATTTTAGTTTTCTTTTTTTTTGGTGAAATCTGGATAGCATTGGGCAGATACTAAAAATAGCTGAATTTAGTTCAATAGCCCTCATTTAACAAACTAGCATATGGAAAGGTATAGGAGAAAATCACCCCTTGTTTTGGTGCTCAAATCCTACAATCCTAAGTCAGTGGTTAGGGTGTACTGTACTGTATACATGCAAACTTCACTAAACCTGTTTGATCAGTTTTTAATTGCCATTTGACATAATCACTATTGGTGTTTTATGCATAAAACTAGACAATTTATGGATAGACTTTTATTCAATTTACTGCACACTGCATCCACATGCTCCACGCCACGGGTCCGAGCGCGTGACACGGGCCAGAGACAATAAACCTGGGCAGCAGCAGTAGCTCAGAGGCGTTCATAATGCCCCTTTTTAAAGCTTACACAAAAGACCGCTGTGGACATAGGACAAACTTGGTGTAGATGGCTTCACCTGCACTGTGTTCAATCAATCAATCAAACTTTATTTAGATAGCACTTTTCATACATTCACAATGCAGCACAAAGTGCTTCAAGACAAAACAGTCAGTAACAGGACAACAACCCCCCGCTGTCCAACAGATATATTGAAATTAAAAATGAATTAAAAGCACTTACAGGGTGTCCTAAAAATGTAGACTATTAAAAATAAATAACTAAAAACCAATATTGAAATTTCCACAGAAACATGTTAAATAATCAAAATAAATACATAAAACCAGTTACCTAAAAGCTGCATTAAAAAGATATGTTTTATGGTTACTTTTAAATACAGTATATAAACACAGTGGACCTCAGGTCCTCAGGTCGACTGTTCCACAGGTGGGGCCATACGCACTAAAAGAGGCCCCACCATGAGTTTTGGTTAGAATTTGAGGGACAGTTAAAACGTTCTCCTCTGATGACCTGATGGTCTGAGAGGGCTAAGAAGTCAAAAGCAAATCAGATAAATAAATATGACTAAGATCATTAAGAGCTTTATAAACCAGTAAAATCATTTTTAAATCTATCCTGAATTTGCTCACTTTCAGTTTGGTTTCCGTGGCCTTTTTGTGTGGTGGTTACCTGTTCTCTCTGAGTCTGGTTTCCAGTGGTTGCACCATTGAAAAGATGTATAGAGTCCCCTTTTGGAACAGCAACATCCTCCGCCATTACAATATTGAGTAAGAAATAAAGCGCCAGAGTTAAAGATATGGTTGGGTTAAGCGGATGGGGGTCTTTGGGACAGTGAAGGTTTACCTATTAGACAGGGCCATGTAAAATATTTTGTATTAACTTCAACAGTGAGGTAGCGACTCAAGATTTATAGAAATCACAGTAGATGAGCTAGTTTACATACATGGGCATATGTTTCTGTGAAGCTTCAGACACAAATTTTTAACTGATCTGTCACGGCAGGACCTGTAGCACTGCTAAATGTTTCTGTTCTGTGCACCACAGAGCCAAGAAAAACGAGTGCTCCACAAATACAGTCAGGTGTAAGGTTACAGAAAACATCGGCTGCTCATCCTTGTGTTTACATGTGTAATCTCTTAATATGTCTGCTTGAGACAAGGACACACATGCAAACAGTGGAATGTCCAACGAAGGCTGATTACTCAAAAGCATAGAGCCAAAGTCAAATACTATATCTTTAATCTCAAATGCAATTTAAGCATAGAGATGATTAAACCAAATGATAGAAAATTAGAATCTTCCTGTAACCCAGGGGTGTCCAAAGTGCAGCCCGGGGGTCAAATGTGGCCCTCAGACCAATTTTTGGTGGCCCATAGCCTTCTTGCTGAATCGGTACACATCATCAGAGATGGTCCTTTTTATTTGAAATGTAATAATTCTACACAATTCTAACCTAACAACTAACATTTTATTGTGAGACAGAGCTGGCATGAAGGTTTAAGCATAAATAAAGGTGTGGGGCATAATTCAAATGAAAAAAGTTTGGACACCCCTGTTGTAACCTGTCAGATAGCCTGAAAATAAGTTTTCAAAAAGTCAAGATTTTATACAAAGACTTTGACTTAATAGTGTTAATTATCGCATTTGCTCTGTATAAAATAATGACACAAATTTGCATTTTTATGGGTCATCCTGAAGACTTTGTGTGGTTTATTAACTTCTAGGGTTAGGCAAGTCTTGTATCAACTGGACAGTGATTATCCCGAAATTGTCCAGAGGTCATTTCACTCTCCAAATATGGTCACGGAGTGAAGAGTAAAACGTCATACTCTGCGGGGGTTCAAGCACCTGACGAGATGCTCAGGTATGTCTGCTATGTTCCACCGCTGGAGGCCTTGCAACAGAATGGTCTCACAGTCCCGGTCTTCTGTTTGTTCTCAATTAGTCAGGTTTGAGAGGTATCGCTACAGGAGGTTGTTTCAGCCAAAGAAGAGGCGCCCTTAGCAACCCTCGACACTTCCACATAATGGGATTAATGTTTAACTGGCAGACTCTCCCTCTGTCTCTCCACTCCACCCCCCCCTCCCGCCAAAAACCAGCGCGGGTGGACTGCTGCTTTACTTCAACAATTAGCTCTCACAGGTGGCAGGAATGTCCGCGATGAGGAAAAGTCTCGTTCCTCTCACACAGGGAGCGCTTCCTCTCATAAAAATACCTGAATTAGTCACATTAGTTCAACCATGCTGCACCAATGTCAGGGCAACTCACCCGAAAAGGTCCACATGTCAAAAAGAGGAATGCGTGTGACTTATGATGGTGGTTTCAGAGTAAAACAAAACACACACAAAAATGTCCGGTAGGCCTATTGTTCATGTGTGTACATTGATGGTTGAAAAAGGAAATTTAAGGTCAGTGAAGCGCACAATGACCTGGGAATGTGTGTCTGAATGTGGTATGTTCCGGTTACCATTTTGACCATTAAGCCATCACACCAGTCCAAAAGTGCTCCTGTAACTACTGGTTTTCAGATCAAGCGCTGCCTATTTGGGAATTCAGTCCCAAATATACCTATATAACTGGATGTAATACACTGCATCTTTTTTTTAAATGTGATTTACGTACTGTATATCATTACCAACATATTCAAAGCCTGTAGTTGCCTGTGTCCATTGTCTTCTTGTATGTGTAACCCAACCTCTCTCTGACTGTAGTGAACTGATGCGACAGACGACAGCTCATAGATAACACACACTCCTTCATCAGCCCCTGTTCTGCCTGTGGCCACGACGGAGATGGCTTCCACAGATAGACAAATGACAGTGGGAGAGCTGCGTGGATTGAAAGGAGATACACTGTACTGAGTGACACCGAGGGATATTGTGGATTCGTACCATATGACATTAAATGTTGGTTTCTAACTTTGTTATATTCAAGAGAGGCAATCTCTGGTTGCCTGTGGCACACATACTGGTACATCAACTTTTACCTATGTTGTCCAAGCACTACAAGCCAGTTATAGGGTAAATCCCTGTAATTACACTCTAATTAGGAATGTAATTTGAGGTCCAACCTAGTCAAGATCGAGTCCCACCTTAGTTTAAGGCAAGTTAAGTATTTTGTTTCAAATTAGAAACTTTTCTTTGTAACTCTGTCATATTACTTACTGGTTTTGGCCAGAGGTTTAGGCAACCGAAACTGGGCTCTGGACCCTTTCTAAACGGAACATTGGCAGTGGGTGCGATTAAAAAACCAAAAAACCAAAATTGAAACATAAAAAAAAAAAAAAAACCACCAATATATATATATATATATATATATATATATATATACAGTATATTGTTAATGGGAGCAAGGAACCGGAGCAAGAAACAGCGTTCGAAGCGTTCCTCGTAAAAAAGGACGTTTTTGGAAAGGCTTTCTACCGCAACGTATCTAGCGTTGCTCTAATTGGTTGATGCCGTCTGTCAATCACGCCCACCAGGAAATTGTTGAGATCATGCTTGCTCCCAGACTATGTCTTTGAAATATCTATGAAAAGGCATGTCGTTTGGCAGGCCAGGCAAAATGTAATGAACTCTGTAACAATGTGTAATAACTTGTACCTATGGGTTAGATAGACAATGGAATAATATGTATTTGTAGTTTGTAGGTACATAATTTAATAAGACATAACTCTAACCCTAACCTTAAGCCCTAACCCTAAGTGTCTCGTGTCCTATTTCATTATGTACCTACAAAGTACCAATACAAGTCCGTTATTACAGATTGTTACAGAGAACATTACATTGTACTAAATTTAGTTAGGTACAATGTATCAAGGTACTGTAAAATAAAGTGATACCATCATGGGTAATTATAACTAACTTTTTACTGTAACATTCCTAACACATGTTTGTTTTCCCTAAAATCTTTATAGTGGACTCAGTAAGCATATCAAAATTAGGAAGAAGAGTTCTAACTAGAGACCAAACCAAAACTAAAAACTAATCAACAGTTAACTAGTTACTGGAATAAGTAACTGAGATATAAACGAATCTGCATAAAACGTTTGTTGCTGCAACACCTGTTTTAGCCACATAATCCCCAAAGCTTTCTGAACCCGTGTTTTATTTCAGTCTATGACCAACCAGAGAGCCACTGATACATAACAGTACACAGCAACAACACAAGGCAGAAGTTACAATGCACTGCAGTAAAACAACTGATCTGACTTTCCGTCTTTCAGCAGCTCACAATGTTCAACCCAACATGTTGATTATGTCATTTCCAAAACTGTATGTGAACATTTGTAGAGTTTACTTTCAGCGGTGATGTGCCGTCAGGGCCAGCAGGGCCTTCACTGCTGGCCCTGACCAAATGAGGAAAAAAAAGTGTAAAATGTTTTAATAGTATATTTAATTTCTAATTTATGTATATAATGTACAGTTGAGTCGATTATATAGATTTTGTTGATGTGTAACTGTAATTTCATACTCAAAAAGTGCCTTAAACACCTCTGGCAAGCAGCTCCTGCTCAGGGCCTTCTCTGCCGATTCTGCTGGCCCTGGGTTGTCAGATTTCGATGTACTGCGGGGTAGTGTCGATACGTGCACGTAGATCGTGGCGTGCGCGGCCGGGTCGCGCTATGTGGAACGACGGCTATAGGGGCTAGTGCTATGTGATTTGGGCAGCTCCAACGACTGCCCCCACGACCCGGCAACGGACAAGTGGAAGAAAATGGATGGATGGATGGATGGATTGACAGTACAGTAGGGGCCTTCTGTCATGAAGTGAAGGTAATGACCCCAAATGCACACAGCTCGAAGTTAGAAACATAAATTTAATGGTTGCTCCAAGTAGCTTCAAACATAGATAATACAGGGAACAGGAACAGGCAAAATACTCAACTTGGACGCGACGAGAGACAGACTAACACACGACAATGCACCGACGAAGGACAAGGGAAAACACAGAGGTATAAATACACACGCAAGGGAAATGGGGAACAGGTGTAACACATTAGGGAGGAGCAGGTAATCACGGGGAGGAAGGCAAAGCAAAATGACACAGACACAGACCAAGAATGTCAAAATAACACACATAAAACAGGGACACGAGACGAGACAGGGGAAAACCACACAGAAACCCTGATAAACTAAGTAAACTTAACCCACACCATGACACCTTCAGTAGCTTCCCCTACGTTTTGTTCGCCTGGGAAAACCTCTAATGTAACCGCGCATGGGCAAGATGTTCAAGGAAATCAGACGTAAACCGGATAAACAGATATTCCTCTTGGAAATATCCGAATGAAGTGGATTTATTGATCACGGATTTTTGGGGCCCCTTCCTCATGAAGAGCTTCGAGAGCAAAGCAGCGGGAACAACAGTGGGACGTAGACGCTTGGCTCCCCCGACAGGAGCAGAGTTTCCCCGGGTCAGCTGCGCTGGGACTCGGGCAGGGAACAGGTACGAGACTACGAGCGCTAAAAAAGCATCTCACATAGCACCAGACTGTAGATTTAGTATTTTTTTTATTACGGTGGTCAACAAAACATCTCCTAAAATCAACCGACTGTTTCCACGTTTTAACGCGCTCGTCTCCGCCTGGCATGTGTCGTGTGATTCCGTATTCTAGTACGAGTGTTCCCGAAGGTGTTTGCTTTTGTTTAGGGGCCGGGGCCTTGGTTTGCGTTGTTGATACATCCTTTAGCGAACAAGTGCCACGCAAAAAGGCAGTTTTATCCATACGCCTATTGTCGATCAATTTCTATGCGTTTGACTGCGTGAACCCAGGTTGCTATTGAAGGCCCTGACTCAAACCCCACGGCCCGCCACTGACTTTCAGTACAACTGTCAGGGAAAAGGGAAATTATTGACAGCAAGTGATCCAGAGGACATTCTCGTTCACCATCTCTTCCACATGAAGTAGGGGTGAATCTACCATTTTGTGCGGCAGCTCGATTCCCACAGCCTGATCGACAGTTTTCCTTCAGGCCAAATCTGGAAGCACTTACCTCAGCCTAGCACTTGAGGTTGGAGGTTTCGGGCCTGGGTTATACAGGGTCACCCCGAGAGGGCTCATAAAACTAAAGGGCCGTGGTTTGAAAAGGGAAAGTCTGCTGATTTTATGTAGTATATTATAACCTTGTTGTTTAAAATAATAATATGTACTATGGTGTTTTCAACGCACTTGTTTCTACATTGTAAATTATGTGGGGCAGTAGAATTGTGCCTGTTGGCTACGGTGGTCTAATAGTAGTGATGACCCAAGAGCCGCTTATGCGTCACACAAGGTTGAACAAGGGCAAATTTGTCACATCAACTCAACAAATGTATTTGTCATCTACAAGAACGAGAGGTGTGGTTCTGGACTCTTTTGATGTTGTGTGGGTTAGCCGCTGCTCTGACTCGTTTGCGTGACTTTGGTTGGTGAATTAATGTCTAATTTTGAAAACGTCATCATTTGTGAGAATCTTCAGCGCTATAGATTGCAGCAGATGGCCAGAACAGATGACAAACCGAAACATCACACCAGACCACCAGTAGATAGTCTACTGCTAACCAGGACACACTGTGACAGATGATCCTGACCTGCAGTTGTCCAGATAAGAGAACAACTGAAGATGGCTGCATCCACTAGATCCATCCTGTGATGGAAAGATCCCTGCACGCCATTCACAACCTATCAAAGATATCCTGTTGTCAAAATGGCTTAATCCAGTAAAGAGTCTAGCTGCTCTTTTGTGACAAAACTCAGTGCCGGTTTGGATGCTTTATTCTCAGCACCATTCCACAGAATTGATCAAAGCTAAAACAAAAAAGTTACTGACTTATCCTTTAAGAGAGATAAGAAATATGAGACAAGATGATTACATGCACAGATCGGTCCCTTTTGCTTCAAATCTTTCAAAATCTTTATATTCAAAGAAAAGCTGTTATTATTTTCAGTGTGATTTCAAGATACAGACACAGAAAATGATCAAATAAATCTGTGATCTCTGTGTAAAGTAACCAATTGATTTATTTAAGAAACTGAAGAACATATGATACGATTAGGTGAGATTGACTGCCCTATTGTGCTGAAGGATCATACTATGGAGACATTATTGTGTCAAAAACATTTGTCTGTGTGTAACCAGATGTGTCTGTGCGTAACCAGATGCGTACGTGTGTAAACAGATGTGTGCGTGCGTAAAATTATATGTGCATGTGTAATAAAACAATGTGTGTGTAAATTTCCATGTTGTAAAACAAGATCAACAGAAAATGTCTAAGTCCTACCCACAAGTCTCTCTTTTACACACAACACTTTTGACATAGTCCTGCCTTATCGAAGTTACAAGCGTAACCTAGGCTGTGTGCGTGTGAAATCAGATGTGTGCGTAATAAGATGTGTGCGTGTGTAATCAGATGTGTGCGTGCGTAATTTTTTTTGCAAGTGTAAATTAACAACGTGTCTGTAAAATGTCCAAGTTGTAAAAAAAAAAAAAAAACTGAAAAAAAAAAAAAGTCCCACGCACAAGTTTCTCTTTTACACACAAGCCTCTGTTTTACGCATGAGCCTCTGTTTTACGCACGAGCCTCTGTTTTACGCATGAGCCTCTGTTTTACGCATGAGCCTCTGTTTTACGCATGAGCCTCTGTTTTACGCACGAGCCTCTGTTTTACGCACAAATCTTTTTGACACAGTCCTGCCATGTCAGAGATTTGTGCGTAACTTTTTCCACCCAAAGTTTTGACTGCCAGGCATGTCATTAAAACCATAAATCGCCAGTAGATTTGCTGTGTTTGCACAGCAAAAATCTGCCATGGTAATCAACTAGCCCCAGCATGGATGATCCTGTAGGTGACTGATGATAAGGATGGCTCAGTATGAGAGCTTCAGCAACTTCCACCTCTGGACTGTTGAGAGCATGTTCAGCAGTATGTGGACTCCACTGCCTCTCACAGAAGAGCTACAAGCCTAGCTTCATTATGTTCACTCACTTGAGCAACAGGTCAATCTTTCAGCTGCTCCTGATGAAGATCCTTGATATCTGAAGATGGGCTCCTGGATGTAGCAGTCACCTACAGGATCATCCAATGCGGGGCTAGTTGATTACCATGGCAGATTTTGCTATGTAGCAGTCATTAAACTGAACATATGGAACATAATAAAATCGGTTATATTGTGGTTATTCTTTGCCAAGTACTGTTATTTATTTATTTCCTTTTATTATTCAGCTTTAATATTTTTAATATTTTATTGTGAATGTGCAATATATTTTGCGAGTAATTGAGGCCTGACAGGGTAGTGTTTATTACACTTCCAAACAATCATATTGCTCCTTTAACACAGAAGACTGCAGCTGTCTGTCAATATTAGGCAGAAGCATTTTCTCATGCAATGTTTTGTCAAAAACGCAAGTGAGAAAAGTTAGCTAGCCTTAAGGGGGTCAGCCCTATGTTCCCCGGTACCTATGTTCCCCCACTTCTATTGATTAAGATTAGGCACCAGCCCACTATCCTTAAGGTTAGTGGCTAGGGCAGGGTCAGGGTTAAGCTGATTGATATATGTATGACGTTTCACTCTCATGGCTTGTGACTGGTTGAAGTACCAACTCACCTACGGAAAAATTAAATCACATCCGGGGAACATAGGACCTGGGGAACATAGGACCCGGGGAACATAGGTATGCACCCGCCTTAAGCTATTGCTATCAAAACAAACGACCCTGTGACAGATCGGCGCTAATGCTAATTGCTAACTAGCATTCCTATTCTACCACACTGACACCTTCCCCATTGCCAAATAAACATTCAGTTTATAGTTACAGAGGAAGAGCACACCTCTTTTTATTTGTACGTAGAAAACGACTTACCTGAGGCAGAAGTATCCTCCTGGTTTCAGCCCAGAGACGATCAATGGTGCGCTGCTCTTGCCTTAGCAGAGAAGGGTTTGGCTTGTTCCTATTAGCTGCAAAACCATCCATTTTACTGGCGGTCCAAACTTCAGGGTGGAGATCATTAGCATTTCTATTAAAATATATTTGTCGTCCTCTGCAAGTCCAGGTTCAGAACTTCAGAACAGGACATCAAAACACAGCAAAACAGCACCATCTACTGGCGATTTATGGTTTTAATGACATCAACCAGCATGGCAGTCAAAACGTTGGGTGGAAAAACGTTACGCACATATCTCTGACATGGCAGAACTGTGTCAAAAAGATGTGTGCGTAAAACAGAGGCTCGTGCGTAAAACAGAGGCTCATGCGTAAAACTGAGGCTTGTGCGTAAAACAGAGTCTTGTGTGTAAAAGAGAAACTTGTGCGTGGGACTTAGATTTTTTCCAGGTTTTTTTTTTTTTACAACTTGGACATTTTACAGACACATTGTTCATTTACACTTGCAAAAAAAAAAAATACGCACGCACACATCTGGATACACACGCACGCATTTATTACACACACACGCATCTTATTACATACGCACACAGCCTAGGTTACGCTTGTAACTTCGACAAGGCAGGACTGTGTCAAAAGCATTGTGTGTAAAAGAGAGACTTGTGCGTAGGACTTAGACATTTTCCGTTGATCTTGTTTTACAACATGGAAATGTACACACACATTGTTTAATTACACACGCAAATATAATTTTACGCACGCAAAAAAAAAAAAAACGTACGCACACATCTGGTTACGCACGCACACATCTGGTTTTGCATGCACACATCTGTTTACGCACGCACAAATCTGGTTACACACGCACAAATCTGTTTACACACAGACACATCTGGTTACGCACGCACAAATCTGTTTACACACGCACGCATCTGGTTACACACAGACACATCTGGTTACGCACGCACAAATCTGTTTACGCACAGACACATCTGGTTACGCACGCACAAATCTGTTTACACACGCACACATCTGTTTACGCACAGACACATCTGGTTACGCACGCACAAATCTGGTTACACACGCACACATCTGTTTACGCACAGACACATCTGGTTACGCACGCACAATCTGTTACACACGACACATCTGGTTACACACAGACACATCTGGTTACGCACGCACAAATCTGGTTACACACAGACAAATGTTTTTGACACAATATTGTCTCCATACATTCCCTCCTCTCTGGCTGCATGTGTGGGACTATAGGCTTAGCCTTTATACCCTGCTCTCTCTATGGCCCCTTCTGTAAATAGGCCTAATGTTACAGATACCTATGTGTGTGAGGACAAAGGGTACAGAGCCCAGTGCAGAGACGAAGGGAACAGGTGGAGAGAAAGCAGTAAGGACATGGACCACGATCACATTTCCACATTATAAAATTCAGCAACGAGTTGTGAGGTAAATGCATGTTCTACATTGAAGGGCCCTTTCAAATGAAAAGGGTCCACTGAGTCATTAACTTCTATATGTACTGTATGTAACACAGTATACAACAACGGGCTATTAAAGGCATGCTGAGTAAGTTAGTAGGTTATATTGCTCCAAAAAAAAGTGACTAAACTGTTTTTATATGCTGATTGAAATCAGAGGTGGAGCGGCTCGGAGAAATCTGGGAGATTTCCTGATTGGCCAGTGTCGAACCAGTGTCGACCGGGCTGGTGTTGCTCTGTGTAGCTTGAATGTCGCGCTGCAGCGTATACCTGGTGCTTCCCTCTGAGTGGCTTGGCTGTAGGCTGCTACCACGGCTGGAGTGTCAACTCGGACAGAGAAGTAGGGAGGAGGCACTGCTTTTGCGACCCAAAAAAAAAGTGATAAATGAATAGGATAGTTGACTGCTGTAGATGTGTCAGAGGCTGCCTCTGGTCATTTAAGTGTCAGATGAAAATGTGACACTCGTGGGATGCAAACCTCAGTTATCTGAGAGGAAGTCCAATGATTTACTGACCGATGGTTATTTACTTCTTCTCCAGGTAAATTCTATAGGGCCCCACTCCTGCTATAGGTAGATGTCAATCCTCCTAATGCTCCATTAGACAGAGATGAAGCTTTTTTTTTTTGTCAGAGCAAAGCAACATCTACAAGGAGACAAGCTCAACACATATGCTGTTGGATATTTTTCACAAATCAAAAAGGGATAAGGTTTTTGGTTTAGTTTATTAGTTTAATTGTTAGGGACCATAAAATACATTCATCTTAAAGAAAAGATCAGTGTACCAGATTTTGCTAATGATAATTTCCAAATGCAGTCACCGGGCAGGTGCACATAACATTAGAGTACACATTACAACTAACTGTCAGCAGCATTAATAACATTATTAGTCCGTTATTAACTTTAGCGTAACAATAATAACATGACAGATGGTTTCCTGAAACATTCCACCAGACCCTAAAATGTAAACAAAATACAAAAACACCCATATGCTACTATGTTACATACGTATAATATATGCTGACACAGATGGTTATCAAAGCTTTGTTTCTTTAAGTTTTGAGAGAAAAGGTTCATATCTTCAGACAACTTGTCTGGGAGTTGAGTCCATTGTTTAATGGTTTTAAATGAACATGTTGTCTGTGCAAAGACAAGATATTTTAGTGATGCCACAGTTTCTGAGTGGAGTGGGAAAATCAGAATAAAGTTTAGTGAATTGTTTCAGTGGGATCGAGCAGCATTATTAACAATTTTGAAGATGGTTGTTAGATTTGATGAAAACTAAGGGTTTCTCTGTCAAGCATTTTTAGTGCGTGATTCAGTGCCTGATTATAGGAAGATCTGAGCGGCCTGAGTCCAACGGGAAATGAGTGATGTGTGGAGAAATATGTGACAGGTGCCTAAATTGTCAGACTATCTGTGATGTATCTAAAAGAGGAGATATAGTATATTATTGAGTTGTTACAAATTCTTTAAATATGCTGTTTCAAGTTTATGGTTTGGTGCTAATGGACTCCTAGATATTTTATATTCATCACAATTTATTTATTTATTTCTTGTTTGTTTTTGCTTGGCATTTTTTAGATTTATTTGATTTGTGAAACATATTCCAACTGTTTTTTTTTTCACGTTTAAGGTGTGTTTAGTGAAATAAAACTTTTATTTGTGTTTCTTGAGTGCAATAACTTGTATGACTTTAAGTCTTTAAATCATAGTGGAAGGTAGGTAATACTGTTATGTAAAGGGTTTTCAGTTCAGAAAACTGGATCTTTCTCAGTCTAACACTGGTCTTTTTCTTCAATGAAAAAGGGATATTCTGACAAAGACTGACATGCAAATGAAAAATATAGAACAGTGGTTCTCACCTGGTAGCTTCAACGCAGCTAAAATTGATCATGATAAGCTATGATCCAAATCAAAGCAGTGTATAATGTCACAATGCCAATGTTTTATTTGCTTTTTATCTGAGCAAAGGCTCTGATAAAAAGCAGAGTTCAGATTATTCTAATGGTGTTCAGTCTGTTCCGTTCCTTTTCTTTTGATGAAGTGAATCTGCTGCTGTGTCTGTAATGAACTGATATTATAATGGGCATTAATGTATGATGTATTTTTATTACATTGCGGGGCAAATGTATTGAATGTGTGAGCAAAACAAAAAGGCAAATTTCTGCCATCATTGTGCATGGTAGTCAATACAGTTTTCTATTCTATTCTGTATCTTGCCCTTTACAATACAGGTCCAAAGCTAGAGTTTGTGCTCTCAAACTGCTTCTCGTTAGCACTTGTTTACTGTTAGTGTCCGTGTTACCAGTGCAAACTTACCTCCAGGATTGACAACTTGGACCTTATGACTGTTTTTTCCTGCGTCGGGGACTCAAAGGGCCGAAGTGTTAGATGTAATGTATGTTGTAAATCAAGCTGTCAGGTTGTCAGAGCAGCATCCAGCCGGGTGAACGGGGTCCCTCTCTGTGTGGGCCGTCCCGCTAGTGTGGGACAATAAGCCGTACTGTCTGCCCCCTGCGCTGTGCCAATGCCAGCCTCTTGGACACTCAAAAGGCTCGCGCTCTCTTTTGACTCTGCAGCTGAAACATTTGATCCAAACATTCCTCTCTGCAGAATAGTGGGGGCTAAACTTCACTATGAAATTTCCGAAACATGCATGCTTTTTATTAGAGCAGTGGTGATATAAAGATTTCTAAATAGGTGTGCGGTTAATGTCTCTGTACTTGGTCTAACCATGAAACAAAAACTGTGTTCTCTGTGTGCAAAGAAATTGTGGAAATATCCAAAAGAATGAATTTTATCGTCTACTGTTTGTTGAAAGGACAACAAACTAGACTTATAAATATGTTTGCAAACCCAATTCCTAGCCAGTTATTTGGACATTTCTCTCAGAATCAACTTAATCTAACATTTCAACTATAATAGAGTGATATGTTAAAAAATAAATGGCCATAAATAAAAGCAAATGTCAAATAGCATTTAATTATTTATTGTACTATCTCGTCATCATTTATCATCAACTTTAATTGTATGTGTATTTATGTAATTTTTAAGTGAACACTTGCGGGAAATTATTAAAATACTGTCAGCAGAAGGTTCGTATATCCTCATAAGATACTGTTTTCATAGTAAGCCTTACAATAATATAGTCCACTAACACTAGAAAGGGGAGACAGCTTGGAGAAGCGTGTGCGTGCCTTTGTGCGTGTGTGGAGGAGAGCAGAGGGAGGGGAGCGGTCTTAGCCTGAGCCAATGGTTGAACAGCAGGGTTAATGTCATTTCTAGACGCTTTAACTCGGAGCCAGAGCTGCGCTTCGCACAGCCCCGGAGAACGTCCTTTTCCTCCGTGCCCTGCGCTCGACCATGCTCTGAAAACTAACTCGACTAGACTTTTTACCTCTCAGTCCAAGCGGTCAGAAAACTGTGTTGCATATTTATTTTATTTCGTGCCAACCCAGATGCCAGCGTTACTTATAATCTGACAAACGGAATATCTCGTAGGATCTCTGGCTGACGCTTGTGAGAGGTAAGTGCCAAGTTTTAACAAGTCCCACATTTAGACAAGTTGATTTTTGTGATAATAGTGGGGTTTTTGTGTGTGTGTTTTTTTTAGATTATTAAAAAGAAAAGAAAAGAAAAAACTTAAGTAACTTTATCGGGGGAAAACAATACTTGGAATTTGTATACATGTATTTTCTTTCATATTGATTATCAGTAAATGCGTAATCGTGACACCATTGGTTGGCTACAGGTTTCTTCTTCTGTACCCAGCCTGCATGGCATGGCACCTTTGGCCGTGAAGAGGAGAGAATAAAAGTGAATCTGTGGTTGAGAGTCCGGGGGTATTTTCACTCGGAACGTGCCTGTGCGTAAAGACGGTTAATGGTGGGTTACGTTTGCTGTCCAGATGTGTGAGCTCAGCTGTTGCTTGTCACTCAGGTGGTCTCTTTGGATTTTTCCTCTCTCCCCGTGTGTCTGTCTAGCGTTTTTTAACCCCCCCCCCCCCTCCATTTACGAGCTCACCGCGTCTTTTTAAGAATGGCAGCGGCGTTGACAGACCGTAGCCCGAATCCACACACACGCGCATTACAGAGGAGCCACATCACTGCTGCCGCGCGGAACAACTGGGCAAAGGGCCGTAGACCGCACCTCATTCTTAATGCGCCATATATTCTGGTTTCTTCGCCGAACAGGTGTACAAACTTTCGCCTAGTCTTTTATTGGAGAGGTTTTTTTTATGTAGGCTATGTTGTCACGCGTTTTTAAGACTACGAATGTTTTAACGCTTCTTGTAACCTTGTATAGACATGCCTTTATTTGACATACAATGACCTAGCCTACGTGAGGAACATGACTTTTATAAAAGAAATGAATAAAACAAAAATATTGGCACAACTGTACGTGTAGAAATGGAGTATTCTGCGTGTATGGACTTGACGTGAGGCCAGTAGTGACATCTGGTGGCTGGATTGGGAATCGATCGCACATCCTGTGGTGTTGAGATGTTGGGTAGCAAATTAAAATCTGTTCATGAAGGAAATCTAATATTTAAATGTAGTATTCAAACCATCTCTGTTGAACCTACTTTGTCTGTTTGGGTTATGTTAAAGGGGCTATTTTGTCTGCAGCCCTCCCTGGCAGTCCTCCTCTCTTGAGTCGTATGTCATTACACTTAGATTTTATGAGAATACCACAGAGGCTGGGTTACTGCTGCTGTAGCTGGTGTTTGGCTGGATCAGATCAGTGCATATAGGCCTATGGGATCAGGTGACTGAGGTGCGCACTCCCCCTCTGTGGGAGGCCAGGCTGACTTCGCTGGGGGGTGGAGGGGGGGGGGGGGGGGGACTTTCTGCCACGCTAAGTCTTTGTTAATGAGTATGTAGGCGAGTGCGTGTCCTCTGTGTGTGGTAGTAGGGGTTGCTCTGTGGGTGTTTCTGCGTGTCTATGGCAAAGATGGTGTTTGGAGCTTGGCTGCCGTTAATCAGTGAGCAATTGGGAACACATGTCCAGAGTGAAGAGGAGGTCGCTCATGTGATCTGTATAAAGCTCATGATATTTACTCAATAGTTTTCGTTCAGGTGAACTTGGGGCATGGTTTAGCTGAACTTTGCATGGGGTTAAGAAATCGGTTCTGTTTTTCACCACCAAGTTCCATTATAAGGTTTGTGGACTTGTATTGATGTATTTTATTGAATAAAATGATTAGTCCTGCTTCCTTGTAACTGCAAATGATAAGAAGCTCCTAAAATAGAATATTTACTTGCAAAGTCCAAAAAATAAAATAAAAAGGTTTATGAATTTCTGCTTGTTTAGAAAGCCTTGGTTTCTTGTGCAGGAGGCAGTGATTCACTGGATAAAATTCAGGTCTGACAAGATGACCATTCAGGTAACTCTAAACAACAAACTGGCCATGCACCAAGACAATGAGGTCCATTCAGATAATCATACCTTATAGCTTTTTGTTTGGGACTTGGGAAGCATGACTGGGTTTGTCCATTGAGTTTCTAAATAGAGCCTTCGTTTTTCAGTCAGAGACCTGTGTGAACCCCACCCCCCAGATTTAAAAACTGCAAGGTTATCTTAAAATGCTACCATGTTTTCAAACCATAAATGTGTTACCACACTTTCAGCTACAACCCCCTCTCGAGTAAATGCAAATGGTACATTGAATGTCAGATTTAAAGCAGTACTAAATAACTTGTTTACCTTAATACATTATTTTCGTAGTTCCTCTGGGGGTAATACAAGTGTTAATGGAATGATTAACACTTGGTGTCTCTGGCCAGAAAACCACAATTGCAACTTGACTGCCACCGGGTTGGAGCCACCAATACACACTAATGGAATCACGAAGAAGAAGCTAACAGGCTAACGGGCAACGCTAACTGCGGACTATTGCCACTTAAACAGCCAAGTTTGAGTGAAAAAAAAAAGAAAAAGAAAAGAAGATACGATAAACTTTATTGTCCCATAGGGAAATTTGTCTTGGACTTGCCATGCTGTGGTTCATACATTAGCAATATATCCCTCTCTCCCTTTGTCTTTTCTGTCAGCGTAGAATTTACTCTCACGGACAATTAATGAGTAAAAAAATATAACGCAACATGCTACGACACCTGCAGTGGCGCTTATGGCCTCTAGGGTGCACGAGTTATGTAGTACTGCTTTAAAGCTTTTTATGTTCATAGAAGCATATTTTAGTATTAAAAAAAGAAAGAAAGCGAAACAGCCTTGTCCAGATGATGGTTAATTTGTTAAACATCTGCTACGATAGACTAAATTGTTTACTTAGGGGAAACATATTCTTTGAGAATAGCAAAAAATAAAAATGTTGTGTGCACAAACGGAAAAATGACACTATGAGTGAATCGGACACTATGGGGGGCTGATCAATTACCAATCAATGATCAATAACTCAAAACGAAGTGTGCACAAATGCTAATTTTGTGTGCACAAACGTGCACAAACAAAGTGTTAAAAGATGACACTAGTTTGGAGTGAATCGGACACTAGGAGTGTGACAATATATCAATTTCCCAATATATCGCAATATTTTGCGGGACGATACGATACCGATATGTTTTATTCCGATATCAATACTTTTGATGACGTCTTGCATATTAATGATCAACGTCATGCATATTAATGAGGCAGCAGTGGTCCACTGTTTTCACAGTCAATAGAGGCCAACAATGATCAAGAATTCAGTCAGGACAGCAGGGGCAGCACTACAGTTTTAGGCACTTGGGCCAAACACTGTCACACAAATAAATTACTTTTAATGATAGTTTTATAATTATAAAGAAGATTAATTTGGGGTTGATTTATTACTTTTTAAATAGGACTGTGGTTTCTTGTTTATTTAAATGTAAATGAAGTCACTGACAGATCTATAGTGTGGAATCATTTATAAAAGTAGTACAGAGCACATGAAAAGAAATGTAAACGATGAATAATATGTAGTATGTTAAAATAAAGGTTAAAAGTAGCATGTCTTCTTTTAATCGTGATGTATCATAGATTATTTTTATGTAATATATCGATTATCGCAGTATCGGCATATCGTGAGATAATCGTTATCGTAAGCCATGTATCGCGTATCGTATCGAATCGTGAGGTACCCAGAGGTTCCTACCCCTATCGGACACTATGGAAGGCTGATCAATTACCAATCAATGATCAATAGCTCAAAAACGAAGTGCGCACTAACGAATTACACCATTTTGAAGCAAATCGGACACTATGGGGGGGGGCTAACTTCACACAAATGTTACACCTACACATTCAGAGCTTCTTCCCAAATGCTTTCAGTCTCCCATATGCAGTACAGGCTCTATTCTCTAGTGGCATCTCGGTGCCAGAGAGGAAATCCAGCCTGGAGATTGTTTTGATATTGTTGGACTCTCTCCTGGAAAACCTTTTTGCTCGGTGTGTTTGGGATTTAGAAGCTTTGGCCTCACTGCGAAAACACCTCATTCGGATCGCAGCAGTAAAACAGTATAACAGCTCAGGATGTGCAGTTGGGAAAGATGCAAAGTGGAGATTATCGCTGATTAAGGGACTGTGATGACAAATTGCCTTGCTATGAATACAATTATGGCAGGTTTTTAGGTCAAATGAAGAAAAGTGTTTCAATGTGCAAGATATACGAAGAACTCTTATTAACGCCTTTAGAACACATCTGCACATACAAACTTACAATAGTGAAGATTTTGTGCTTTGACTAAAACTCATTCCAAGATGGTAAAGTTTGTAGTTTTTAGTCATACCAAACTATAACAGAATCTGAATGGGATTTATTGCCAGTCCAGGCGGGTCGGAGAGCTTTTTAACAGATTTCTTGTGCCCTGTGTTTGAGTTGGAGGCTGGAGCTGAGATCAACAGTAGATGAAATAAATAAAACTAATAAGAAACATAAACAGCACCATGAAGTGTACACATGTATAAAAAGAGAGCCCTCCATCTAATAGTAAGTCAACACTGTACTGCCTGTGTGCCTAATACCTCAGACTGGAGAGTGCACAGTGCCCAGTTTGTACCTTCACATGGGGCAGTGCAAATCATCCCTGAGAAAGCGCCATACAGAGCCTTGCGAAAGTACTAATAGCCCTTGAACTTTTGCACATTTTGTCATGTTTAAACCCTAAACGTAAGTATTTTATTTTGAATTTTTTACTGAACGTTCACACACAAGTAACAGACAACTGTGAAGTGAAAGTAAAATGCTACATGATTCTGTTATTTTTCAAAAAATAGAAAAGTGAAAAGTGGGGCGTTCATACAGCATGAATTAATACTTTGGGGAACCCCCTTTTGCTGCAATAACAGCAGCAAGTCTTTGCACATCTAGAGACTGACATTTTAGCCCATTCCTCTTTACAAAAAAACTCAAGCTCTGTCAAATTAGAAGGAGAGTGTTTGTGAACAGCAGTTTTCAGGTCTTTCCACAGATTTTCAATAGGATTTAGGTCAGGACTTTGACTGGGCCATTCTAACACATTAATATGTTTGTTTTTAAACCATTCCATTGTAGATTTAGCTTTGTGTTTAGGGTCATTGTCCTGCTGGAAGGTGAATCTCCGCCCCAGCCTCAATTCTCTTGCTGACTCCAGCAGGTTTTTTCCTTCAAAATGTCTCTGTATTTGGCTTCATCCATCTTCCCAACTATTCTTACAATCTTCCCCGTCCCCGCTGAGGAAAAGCAGCCCATAGCATGATGCTCCACCCACCAAATTTAACACTGGGGATGGTGCACTCAGGACCATGAGCAGTGTTAGGTTTGTGCCATACATAACGTTTTGCATTTGGGCCAAAAAGTTCAATTTTTGTCTCATCTGACCAAAGCACCTTCTTCCACATGGTAGCTGTGTCCTCCATATGACTTCTAGCAAACTTCAAACGGGATTTCTTATGGCCTCCTTTCAATAATGTCTTTCTTCTTGCCACTCGTCCATGAAGGCCAGATTTGTGTAGATTACGTCTTATAGTTGTCCCATGTACAGATTCCCCCAGCTCAGCAGCAGTACGTCGCAGCTCCTCCAGAGTTATCTTGGGGCACTTGGTTGCATTTCTGACCAGTGCTCTCCTTGTTCGGTCTGTTAGTTTAGGTGGACGGCCGTGTCTTGGTAAGTTCGCAGTGGTACTGTACTCTTTCCATTTCTGAATGATGGATTGAACAGTGCTCCGTGAGATGTTCAAATCTTGGGAAATCTTTGTATAACTTAACGCTGCTTTAAACTTCTCCACAGCTTTATCCCTGACCTCTCTGGTGTGCTCCTTGGCCTTCATGATGTTGCTTAGTGACCAATACACTCTGACCATAGCTCTGAGGCCCTCACAGAACAGCTGTAATTATACTGAGAGTAGATTTAATACAGGTGGCCTCTATTTAATGGTTAGGGCAAGGTGTGAACATTCTGCAGTCATTAGGAATGTTATAAAGGCGATTTAATGCACTCAGAAAATGCTGTATGAATACTTGTGCACGCCCCACTTTTCACTTTTCTATTTTTTGAAAAATAACAGAATCATGTATCATTTTGCTTTCACTTCACAGTTGTCTGTTACTTGTGTGTGAATGTTCAGTAAAAAATTCAAAATAAAATCTTTACGTTTAGCGTTGTAAACATGACAAAATGTGCAAGAGTTCAAGGTGTATTATCACTTTCACAAGGCACTGTATATGTGGCTACTACGCTGCTTTGGACACGATAGAAATCAGTTCTGGGAATTTGAGTGATACAAGCAACCAATTAACAGGTCAGACAGAAGGTGTTGGGACATTCGTAGATGAAAAATCTTTTCACCATTGCTGGGTTGTGTTTGAAGAAAAAGGGAAGAAAAGTGAGCAATAAAAATGTTCAGTTTCGCTGACATCCTGTTAGAATGAGAAACGAAACATCTTGAATTAATAAAGCAACCCAGTACAGATGACGCCTCAGAAAAGTTACAAGGTTCAAATCCTTTCTTTCCCCCACACCCATCCCATAAACCTAAAACATGCACGATAGACATGTTTTAGTGTTCAGATACTCGACAGAGGGCAAATTGACCTTTGTTTTCCCAATTGTTCCCATCTGAAAATGTATGTATAGTGTTAGTAGACCAGTCCAGACGATTTTTAGAAGCTTGACGTCTTCATTTGACGTAGGAACCCACTAAATACACTGCGGGGTTTTAATATACAGTGTGTCTTGTGGGTTACATATGGAAGGGATCCCCAGAGTGAGTGACAGGCTAGAGATGGCGGATCTAACGGTGATCCTGTGCTTGTGGAGTGGTTTCAGAGCAAAGCCACCAGGCCGCGCTGGCTGCTGTAGCCTGGTATTATGGTCAGTCTGTGGTGGAGGGAACGTAGTCCAGGGCTTAGAAGAACAACACATACAGAAATGAACCTGAGTGAGAGCTGAATGGATGTTAATAGAGGCTGAATGTTTGTCCTTTAGAAAACAAGACTACTGACCTACAGATATCCAGTTTTATGCATTACCCAATCCATATTAAGGTATGGTCAGTAAACGCTAGCGCAAATTGACACAACAGCCCTTGCAAACAAACAAACCTACACAAAGTAACAGAAAAGTTAAAAAAAGGCCATCTTATTTGGGTAAATGACTTGAAATTTTCGTGAATTAAGACAATTAATGCTGATTTCATAGGTTCGGTCTGTCTTGAAATAAGATTGCCAATGGAAAAGCATTCATTTGCTTTAAATAAGAGACATTTACTTAATACTTGTACACAAAACCTTTGAAATGAGACAAAAACATTAAAGGCATGATGAATCATTGTTCCATTGGCAATTATAAAGTCCAAACCTACTCAAAAGAGATTGAGGAAAATTCCCAATCTGTGAACTTGTTCATCAACAGTGGCAATAATATTTATTCTGATCTGATTCTAATTCAAGCACTTTTAAATTATTTTTGCCAAAGATAAGCTTGCATTTTTCCCCCCAGTGTATACCCCATTTGTGGCCTTTGGTTTTGTATCCTTGTTTTGAACTGAATCCCTTTTGTCCATTGTTCGAAAATCGTCTAGAACAGTGGTTTCCATTCCCAACCCCCGGGCATACGCTGGAGTCCAAAACCCTCCCACAAATAGATAAAAACAAAAGGCAAATAACTGTTTATTTCAAACAAATACATACATTTATAAGTCCACACCGGCCAAAAATAGAACCTCGCTGTGGGAGCCCCTGCCTTCAAGTGAGAGTCATTTTGGCACCACCTTAATTACCCACGCGCACGGGTCTATTTGATCGTGATAAAAGCCGCACAAATCCACGCACCTGCCCAGACAGTGGCAGTCTCCAGCCTCGTCGCCATTGAAACATTAAAGGTGCTGATTATTAGATGGCAATAATTAGAGGGCTTTAAATAAGGTAAATAGTATAGATAGGAAAAGTGTAGGAGCACAAGTAATTACTCCGAGTGAAATGACCACCCCGGGGCAGTGGGAATAAGAGACGTACAAATGATAGCTTTCCGTTTTTTTGATGCGGTAAAAACATTAAAGGTCTCCATAACAGATTTTGGTTTGCCTGGTGCCTCGGAGTTACCACAGTTGGCGTCTCTAAAAGCTGTTTGGATGCAAAAGACTTCATGGCCAGCTCCAGTTTTGATGGTTGTTTAGCAAAGTTTGAGCTTCAGCGGTTTGGGGAGATCTATGACATGTGCTGCAGGTTGGGAAAGGATCTCTTGTTTGACATTTAGAAATCTGGATCAATCCAAAATCAAACGCATGAAAAGGAAAGGTTGCATAAGGTTGTATTTTGGAGACAGAATGTGGCCAGGAAGTTGTACTAAATGGTCAAAATGGACCAAAGGGAATGTGATTTGATTTAGAAATGTAAAAATAGATCGGGAAAACACGACTTGGTTCAAGCAAGTTTCCATAAATGAAGCTCATGTGGTATCATAGGCTGGATGCTCCAAACAAGTTCCTTTCGTAATTGTGTACGCACAGTCTGCATTTCTTTCTCACCTGAGCCTCTCGGCAGTAGAAAAAACCCTCCATACAAATACTTTTCATGCTTCGGGGATACAAGGCCAAAATCTTCTTACTGTGTGTCAGGAGTGCACTGTAGAAAAAAAAAAAAAAATTGTCAATTTGCAATAAATTTAAATTGTATTATTCACATTCCCTTGGTGCGTAGTGGCCTGGGTTTTGGTTGGGTTTTCTGTTGGTAAAGGATACTAATTTCATCATATGGCTCTATTTTGCACTATACTTGAAGCTTAAATAGATAAATAAATCATAATAATAAAAATTCATAATGCTCTCATGGACTACCCGTTTTTCGAATTGACATCTGCTTCTCTTCAATAAAAAGCCCGGGAAATGTCCAGAAACCTGTCTCCATTGTTTAACTATGACCTAATATGGACATTTCTAACAGCACTTTATTAGATATACAGTATGCGTGTGTGTGACTCTTGTGTCTGAAGAAATATTTAGGTGGTCCATCTGTTTCAATGCGCGCGGCCCCAGTGGAATCTCTTTTCCTAATTTACCGGAAGGAAAGTGAGTCCAGCCAATCTGATGCCACCCAGAGTCAGGAAACCGTGTGTTGTGATAAATACTGTGGGAAGAAAAAGGGCGGCGGAGACATGTCTTCATCAACAAGTCTCATCTCAAAGTTTGGGTCATTAGCGTATACGTTGCGAATAGTCTAAAACATGTGAATTTAAGGAGGGAAATATGCTTTATTATGGCTTATGAATCCACTTTTGGGCATCTCAGCATGGATACCAGGTTTGGATATGAATCTCAACCTCCAACCGCAGCGTTGTGGTTCCAGGTCCCCGGCTTTTGCTGAACAATTTGCTGAAAGTTTCTCTCCGCTCTTCACTCCACCTTTCACCCCGAGCTGCCGTGTTCCAATAAAGCCGACAGGCCGAAATTCCTTCCAATTTTTATTTAAAAAACGTGAGTGAGAATGTGCAAACAGGTATCCATTGAAGGTGGTCGATGAAAACCTGGGACTTTCCAAAACCCGTGCATGCAAACAGTGATTTGCCTGTTGTCTGGGTTTGGGGGGGCTGCGCATTCTGATTTTCCCCTTTTCTGCACCAAATGAAAGGGACTCTAAATTACCACTTGCATTAATGAGGTAGTAAATAAATGTCTTTTGTGCTTCTCTAATGACCTCCACGAAGACAGACGGGAAAAGTAGCGGTTAAGGCGTTCATTATCTCAAGCCAGCTGCCGTTAAAACAAACATGTCCCGTCCTGCGTGTCCCATACATATGCTTTTGTTTATTCATTTACATCCAGGTCGTACGAGCGTAGCCTTTGGTGAGCCCTCAGGAATCCCCCTTGGGCCTTCGAAAACATCTGCTTACCTATTTCTCGGGCTAATTTGCTCAGATACGCCCCGGGGAGCTGCCACGAAGGGAGATGGCTGCTGAAACCCAATCGTTTGCTTCGCAGAGGTACAAATATGGCAGGTATCACATTGAACTGCTTCCTCTCGTGGGTTGGTTGTTGTAGCATCTGCAGCACATTAGTCCTCAGTGTGTGTGTGTGTTTGGTGACAGATGTTGGGGGAGGTTCGAGTCAGAGCGATCAGGTAGGTTCGACTTATCGGAGAGGCTAGCTGAGGTTACAGTCAGCTCAAAAGAAACTCTTCAGAGGATCAAGGATGAGACAGCAGAAGAGCAGCAACAAGATAAACAGCCGACCATAGTATGTAATTGTGTAGAATGCCTAATCTTGTACGGTTTTCTTGCTCTATCATTGTCAAGGCATGGCTTACTACTGTAGATACCCATCTCCCAGTCATAGTTTGCAAGTCTTACATGCAAATGAAAAGGTCATTTTCTTGGCGAGAACATTTAGCAAAGAGAGAACATGTCAGAACAGAGGCTTTGGAGGCAAGCAGCCAGCCCACCAAATGTTGTCTGTTCACCCCTCAACCCTCAAGCCGCCTATTTGACCATCAGTGAGGAATGCAAATGGTCACTGCCTGATCAGGTCCAAGACATTTAGATACCAATCATCGCACACAGAGCCATAATATCTGCCAACCCTGTGGTACCTAAACACACCGCCAAATGTCACCTGTTGCACTGCTGAGCTAAGCTGAAAAAAACACTCAGCTGTTTGTTGCGTAAAAAAAAAAGAAGTCTTTCTCTGCTAACCAATAATGTACTGTATTGTGGTCTAAACCTCGAGTTTCTTTCACACAGCCTTTGTGTCTTGTCCAATGTTGGCCGCACAGATAGCACTAAACAATACAGGTCAATGTGGCTGTTTGGCTGATGTCAGGGAATTTCAGGATGGACTTATTTTATGATTAAAATGCATTTTGGGAAGTATGAAGTTGGCTCTATAGGGATTCCTTACTGCTGTTGATTCTTGCTGATAACTGAGGGATAGTTACTGGGTGTAACTCCTGTTCTATGAGAGGCACGTGTCAGAAGAGAGGCAATGCCGACTGATAGAGACAGAATGTGCTGTATATATTTTTTCAATATTCACTGATCACCAAAAACATTGCGGTTCAATATATAACCGTATAACTAATTTTGACCTGAGCCTTCCAAACTGAAATCCTCCTGTAATAACTTACGGGAAGATCAATCTTATTCAAAGTCATCAATGTTAGCGGTCAATTTACCACCACCGACTGGTGTGTCATCGCTCGAGGCTCCTGTCACTTGGTATCTGTGTACATAACCCCAAATCCTGCCTATCTGTTACATTCTCAATGGATTAGTGTACGCAGTCTTTAACCGTAACACTGATGCAATGCCCCGGCCGGTCTTGCATGATGTGTCGTCAGAAGAAGCTGCCTTTCCGCCTCCATTGTTTGCATTAACAGATTTGCTATTCTTTGGTAAATGCTCTGTCGTGGATGAGTGGCATTGCTCATTATAAGTCAGCCTTATCTGTTAGCTTTGGCTGAAGACACAGACACATTGTAAAACACTCAGATTAATGATGGGATTTCACCTGTCATACAGGTTGCATCACTGGCAGGTTATCAAGCTTAAAGGCAGTTGAGTAAAAATAATAAGGAAGCTTTATTTTTTACTTTAAACTTGACTAAGAAGCATTATTAGTCCATTATTACTGTTTGATTGGTTAGCCCATTATCTGCTTTGGTGACCACATCTTGACCTTTGTGTATACTCCCTCAGATTCAGATGAAAGTAGCCACATTTTCCCCCGTCAACACCGTTAAGATTTACAAGCTCCTGTTGCTGTCAGGTCATGTTGCAACAGTAAATAACCCAAATCCTTTATAGTTTGTTTTCTAGTCAGTTGTGATCGGCCTGTATTTTTAACATACACACAGCCCTCTGGTTTCACTGCCCCCGGCTCTTATTAAAGGAGGAATGCATCGCTTAACAATATCAAATTAGCTTCAGCTGGGAGCGGGCCTGCCCTCTCTCTCCCCTCACTCACACACCCCTGTCGCAGCATGATCATGGAAGTAACACCGTGGCGTTTCCCATAGTTGCAGTTTCGTGATGATGTGTTTCTCAGTGTACTCCAGTTCCTCCCGGAGTGGTAAGACTGCGTGCCTCTCATTTGATGCTAATGTGGAGGATCTGGACAAGTATCTAAAGTTCATTTTAGTTATTGGTTAAATTTGACACTGTTCTTTTTGTTTTTGGAAGCAGTCAATGTTTGATGTAAATCTACAGAAAACTGTGGGAAGTCAATCTTTGCGCAGTAGAAAAAGATGTCTGATCGATATTTCCACGTAAAGGTGCATGCTTGGACACTTAGATAATGTTGGTCTACCTGCAACTTAGTTAATAATAGACATAACTGTGAGGAATAGCAATCTTGGTTTTAAATAGACTTGGAGGACAATAACAACTGCGTTATCGCTATGGTTGGTACAATCATTTTAGTAATTACAGATGAGAAAGACTCAAGTTGGGGGTAAGTCAGAACTAAAGGTGGTTGACATGAGATGCACTTTGACTTTCAGATTGTTGCACACTCAATGATTTAATGAGTTGTAATTTGTGTAAATGTCGTCTTCTATGTGCTGTAATCCTCTTAAGGGAGACCAACAAATCTTTAGTTAGATTCTCCAGTTCCTGATGAGAGGAAAATAGCCTGCAGGGCACAGACGTCTTAAGCAAAAGTATTTTCATGTAATGGCACGTATTAAGAAGTAAACGTATGATAGTCACTGCCGAAATGTGAAAATAATTGAGATGACTGCTACTGTACTAATCCCTGAAGTCCTATGTTTTCTTGGGATAAGACTGAAAAGAACTGATTCACTTAAGTTTATCTACATTGATCCTTTTCAGTTTGGAAATGAAACAATGATGTTCAATCTGTTCTAAGTTGGGTATTATAACTGGTGAGTCAGGTCCAAAAAGCTAGAGGAGGACTATGAAAGTAAAACTCCACAAGTGCATTGAATAGTCAATGCAATAAAGAACTACCATTTGCCAACTCCTAAGGACATTTTTAATGTGACTGTCACAGGGAGGAATGATTTAATCACTGAAACTGACCCAGTACTCTTCTGTCTAGACTCTTATGATGCCTGGTCTTCACCTTCACCGAAACCACCATCGCAGCCAGTTGTCAATTTCCTGCATTTTACAACATGTTTATTGCAGGGACTCCATTGTCAGAGAGGTGTGCAGGTCACACCTTGTGACTGGTTAGCAAATCTCGCCGGGGCCTTTACTTTGTCTTACAACCACCTCTTTAAGTCGCACTTGGTCTGTAAGTGTCGTGGAGTATTGACACTGAACTGGTAAGTCCACTGGCTCTTTATGGACTTGGTAAGCGCTGACAGGTCGAGCGGGAGGCAGTTGTTACTAGATACATTTCCACTAGTGTTGAATGGCCGCTTAGAGGCGTCTGTCAGTTGTGAATGAGCTTGAATGGGGTATCATAATAGAAGTGAATTGAGACGCGAATCTCTCGGCATTTTGTGAAGTGGATATGGGTGCGAGACAGTTTGTCAGCCCTTGTGCCCTGCCCATTGTTCAGGGACAATAGGGATTTAAATGTGAAATGGATACACTGTATAGCTGTTTTTTCAAGCAGAATACAAATAGAAGGAAGCAAGCTTGTGAAGTTGCAAAGATCAGCAGCAGTGAAGAACGAAAAGTTTTTGTTTTATTTTTTTGTGACAAGATTGATGCCATTTTGTCTTTGGTGGAACTATGTGTAAAAATAAGAATAATTGGCAATGTAGTAAAATGCACATATTTGTTCAAATATGCAGAATTCTAGTATGGACTCATGACATTTTGTGTGGGACATTTTGTAATCCCATACATTTTGTATGGGATTTGAGTAGAGCAACAGAAAAAAACTAAGAATTAAGCTTTCTTCCTATCGTTGCTAATGCAATATGACTATTGCTCTTAAAATGAATATCCGTGGGCTGTTTTCATGGGTCCATTTACGTACAATTGGACACTACGCATATATGTTTATTATGTTTCTGAGAGCTTGTTGCCAATTGAAAGTGGAAAAGTTATGAGGTGGAAAAGTGTCATGTGGTGATGTAAAAGTCATCAATTTTGCATACAATGAAAGAAATTGTAAATAAATGAACAACTTTGGAACACATTGCGAAGGATGAGTGCACTTTGTGTATCAGTTAGGGAATTTAAGGTTAAATTGGCTGAGCGTGTTAACACAAGATTAATGCAGGATCTTATAAAATAGAAGAGATACAAAATTAAAGGCTAATGTATAAAGCCTGCATAACATCTGAGTCATTGTATCTTTTATGTGAGTCAGTCTGCATCCTGTTTCTTTTAAACAACACAATACACTGACCTGAACTTAACTTTACTGTGGTTTTAAAGTTTGCTGAAGCGGATTGCACAACTTCGAAGCTTCCTTTTTTCTTTTTTACCATCAGGATCATCTCTGTATGCTCTGTTTAGGAGTTTTATGACAAAGTGTCCCGCAGCTTGTCAGGGCTTGTCGCTGGCCCTTGTTAATTTCTGTTTTGAACAACCAGAGTGATGCCTTCCCTGATATTTGCATTCTGGGGGTGGGGGGGGGTGATCAGCTTAAAACCATTCTCACCTTCCTGAGATAAAACGGTATGGCGTGAACAAGCGCCGTTTTAAACCGCACCACTTGGTATAAACCTTTTAGTGCCAACCAAAGGTTAGGAAAAGGCCACATAACCGAGGCGGGCCAGTTTCAATAGATAAATGAATCGCATTGCCAGGGGGAAGGAGCAAGTGTGTCGTGTGTGTTGGTACAACCGGGTTTAGAGTTTCATTTGCCTGGCTGCCAAACGACATGCCTTTTCATAGATATTTCAAAGACATATAGTCTGGGAGCGAGCGTGATCTCAATAATTTCCCGGTGGGCGTGACTGACAGACGGCATCAACCAATTAGAGCTACACTAGATACGTTGCAGTAACAAGCGGCAGAAAGCCTTTCCAAAAACGTCCTTTTTTACGAGGAACGCTTCGAACGCTGTTTCTTGCTCCGGTTTTAGGGATTTCATATTTTCCAAATGATTTAAAACCGACGAAAGATCAGAAGAAAACAATGTATCGGCCGCCATCTTTAATGTTTTGGAAGAGTGCGTGGTGGTGACAGGTGACGGCTTCCGTCTCTTGGTGCGTGATTGGACCGATGTGGGTCAAATCGTGAAATGATTGGCTGCGAGCAGCTGCCCAGACGGTTCTTCTTTTGAACAGAAAGGAGGAGTGTCTGGCAGGCCAGGCAAGAGTTTCATGGAACTGGAAAGGCCACGAGATCTTGTCTGAAAGCGTAGTCCAAAGCCTTTGCCAATGGAGAAAATAACTCCCTTATATAAAGTCAGCAAGGACTCTTGATCAAAAGGTATCAAAAGTGCAGGGTTTGACTATTAATACTGGAAACTGGCCAGATGCTACTCCATGTAATCAGATATGGAGAGAGTCTTCTGTGAAATGTCTTAGCACATGTTTGCCATTTCGTCGTGGGACCAGATGCTGATTTCGTGGTGAACGGCTCAAAACCTGTGAAGAAATATTCTCCAAATCGGGGTTCTAAAGTCTTAAATTCACTTGTCCCTAACAGATAATTAGACGTCTATCCAACATTTTGATTGCCACTGTGCAGTCCTGGTTTAGCTTGTGTGGGATTGTCATCCATTTGTCATTTTTTCACTCCATGAACATGAGGACTGACAAAATAAATTGCTCTTAATAGCTGCAATTCCAAAATCACAAAGCCATTACAAACATCACATTACAGAAAAATGAATGCCCCATTTGCGCATGATTGTCAATGCTTACAACTCATTAAAGCAGCAACACTAAGAAGTGCTAAAGCCGTTCTGAAGTCACACTCGCTTTGGTTGTTGATACATTGTTGGCAAATGTGACTTTTTATCCGTCCCACTCTGGAGTTCAGACACAGAGAGAGAGAGCGCGTCTGATAATAAGGGAATTTTCAGATAATCTATTTGAGTTTATCAAAGAGAAACGCGATACAATTCTTGCAAGTGTGGCCGGTCCTGGCAGGAAGCGGCAGAGACAGCGAGGTCAGCTGTCCTCTTGTGTTTCGGAGGGACCCACGGCTCTTTGGCCACAAGCCCAGTCCACATCTGAAAGGCCCCTATCTGCCCATTGTCTGCCCTAAAGCCAGCCATACATGGACATGACGCCCATTCACACCACATCATCCCTCTCCCACTCATTGTTGTCTGCCACTTTATAATTCAAGGACTTTCCTGTCACTCTTTATCTGAAATGTAGTTTGTTTATTATCAAAACTGGTGTTTCTGAAAAACAAACAACCCCCCCCCCCAAAAAAACATACATATATTTACTCTTCTTCAAGCCAGATGTTCTCAGTTGGTGAATCCGGAGCTATAGTGGGGGATACATACATTTTCTTTTCATGTTCATCTTAGAGGAAGCCTCATTATTTGAGTGATACTGAATGGTAAACTTCAAAACTATTCCATAAATATTAAAGCAAAGTGGTTATAAATGCACCTTTGTACTCTCATAGAATTGTCAGTTTTGCCTGTGTTTTGTGCATTTCTGTACCTTTTATACACCAGATCCACATAAAATGAGAACCATCCAAATGCCGAAAGACATTTTTGTTCATACTGTCACAATTGTGCAGGCCTGTAAAATATTACGTCTGGGGAGATTGGACACACACGGATTTGGTTTAAAACGTGTGGCCTATACCTGGACGGATTTGCAAAGCTTTACAAAGCATGTCCAGATAGATATCTCAGGAAACTCCATGGAAATCATATTCTGTCTATTCCAGGAGTGCTCAAAGTGCTGCCAAACCTCTCTTTAAGTCTGTCTTCAATTTCGGTTTTGTATGAGCCAAGCTAGAGTACAAGATGTGGGATCCCACCATCTTACGTCTCTCATTCAGTTAGCCGAGCGGGTCATTTGTAAGAGGTAATTTGGCATGTGACAAACAGAGTGGTTGCCTCTGTGGCCCGTCACTTTGTGGGGTCGTCAGGGGAGAGGCCATCTTTGTCAGCCGGACAATTGAGCCGACTCATCTGTCATCTCGCACTCTTTAAATTAAGCCGGCGCTGTGTTCGGCCTTTCATTGTGATTGATGACGCAAACTTAGTCCGCGCATAATCCGACTACTTTGCCGTGCGCTTTTGCGAAATATCCAATATGAAAGATGCAGCAGCGATTCACAAACGTTTAGGGTGGCCACGAGTTGCCCTGCCGTAGCACAATTCTCCCATTGTGACGAGGCGAAGCGAGAGTGAGGTTTTTTCGTTCATTGGCCAAGGAAGGGCACGGAGGAGAAAGGTCCCATTTGTGAGAATGGCCCGAGATGGATGAGGCGGCTCAGGAGGAAGCACAGTCAATATTTAACCAGAAAAACAGCAAGAAGACAGGAAGGCTTCATTTAGTAAAAAAGGGAAAAGTCATTTTTCACTTCCCCTTTATTAGAATGGTCCCATGGTGCGTGCATTTTTGGAGAGATAAATTAACTCATTAAATGTATCATATATCAGCACGACGCCGTTGGAACTGTGGTTGGATAATTAATGTAAAAGGTATTCCAAAAGGGCATACTAAATGTCTAAACACTTTTTACCACCTCAATGGAGAAGTCTTAGTCCAGTTGATAATCAAACACGTTGGATGATGATGATGATAATATTGTATGTGAATTTTTTCTCTATATATCATGAAATAGTTTATTGTCATATTTCAATGACATGTAAATTCTATAACTCTCAAACCCTTGTTGCGAATGGAAAGAAATTCAAAATATGGAAATATTTGTAAGCACCTGATTTACAGTAAATATTTCACCTTCCAATACCACCATGCCGAGTTAAAGATAGAAATTAGGGCTATACTGGGACTAAATCATATCTAAACTAGGTGTAAACCATGCCGTGAAACCAACCAGAAAATGCGTAAATGTGCCACTAAAGTATAAATGAAACGATGACGTCACAAATTGCAGATGACCCTGATTATCACCTCTCAAGTCCCACAGTTTGAGAAATGCTATATTAATGAATTACATGATTAGTGAGTGGACATGTAGAAGGTTCTTGAACTGGGGGTGGTAAGGTGCTGCTGGTTGTGTGCGTGTGTGTGTGTGTGTGTGTGTGTGTAGGGGGGGACTGTGAGGTACATGTTGATTGAAGCGCAGTCAGTGGCAGGCGGGCGATTTGCCGTGGAGGGGTGGAATGAGGGAGGGGCTGACAAGGCTGCAGCTATAGACCACTCTCACACACTTAAACACATCTAGTCATTAACTCCCAACCGCAGGCAGAACGACACACACAGCTCCTGCCTTCTCTGGACCTAAGATTTTTTTCTTTTTTTTAACTGCAAAGACTTGACTTCCAAATTCCCCGACAGCTTGGGGGGGGGACTGCTTCCTGAGTGCAGGGCTCTGGGGGTGATTAGAGAAAAGGATCCACTGGGCTGATGTTGGAGACACGCAGCCAGCTTTCTTGAAGGCTGCAACAACTGGCTTGAGAGAGTGAATGAGATCTTCAGTTGGGAAGTTGTTGGAAGGAAAAGACTTGGAAACAAAGATGCTTTTCTTGGAGGTAAGAGGAGAAATCTTTGAAAGCATTTAAAATTTAATGCAACAGCTAGTTTGGCATCTGCAAGTAAACTAATCAGGCATTAGGGTATAAAAGGTACATTTGATTTTTCCGACAAAGAGTCATGATAGAGAAAGCAGAATGGAGGATTGTTTTTTTTTCATTAGAAAGTCTGGTGCGCAAGTTGAAGAGTAAGGACATCATCTCCTTACGTTATTCAAGCTTGATGCCTATGCTATTAAATGCTCCACAGATTCTTTTTGTTGTTGTTCATTTTGATATTATGAGTGTCCAGAGTGTCCAGTCAATGCTTGATGGAGGTTTGGACACATGTTTTAGGGTCCTTCCAGCTGTGCTAGTTCTCTGGCGCACCCCCCTGACACCCATTTGGCCCTAAAATAACACTTTTCCTCCGAGCCAAAGCAATGACCCCAGCCTTTGAACTTCCAAGTCAATAGTTTTCCGAAAGAAAATTGCAATATGTCCAAGAAAAACAAAGGTCTGGTTCAAGCTTTATTTGCCTTCCAATTATGTCCCTGAGATTTATAGCAAGTGTAAATCCATCCATCCTCACAAAACACTCTTATAAGGTTATTTCGAACTGTATTTCGTCCTGTCTGTATTTCGGTCCTGTATTTCGAACTGTTTGAGATCCCTTAAAAGCTAAGTGTCAGTTAGGCGGGGGTGCCACCCTTGGTTAACCGTTAGCTGGCTACATCTGGCCCATGTTTACCCAAGCCCTGAATGTTGTGACTCTTTAAATGCTCTTTTTTTCAAGAAAGTTTTAACCTCCCAACCTCCCGTGTCAGCTCTCCACAGACGCTCCAGGTTCAGTGCTGGATTGACTGGACAGTTTGTTTTTTCCCCCCACATTGGACAAAGACGCCTATTGTATTATTGCCGAAAGGGTGACAGGCTGTAATGTGAGTGCCTGTATGTGCGTCGGCTCTGGAATCTGCAGTCACCTTTTTCTTTTCTTCTTTTTTCTCTTCTTCAAGGGATGAGAGGTAGGACACGAGATAAACAAGAGCTTTTGAAGACCCGGTTCGAGTCCCTCTCATGCACTAGTTCAGAGTATCAGTTCTACGCGAGCGAGTGGTCAGGATTAGGTTAAGCGAGATAGCAGCGGAGTTAGAGAAAAGTTTGCGTGTGATAACGTTATCTGCTAAACCATAAAACCTGATAGATTAGTCACAGGGGGACAAAGCAACGCCACACAATCCCTTTGTCCCCTGATAAGAGCATTCCCTTTAACTTGTAACTGGCAACAAGACCGTTTTGCTGAGCAGTGTTGTGTCTCATTGAACTAAATGCAAATCAGAAAATGCAAATATTGCCCTTTGTGGTTGCTGTGTTTGACTACATGTTGATGAGGTGGATGCCTCAAAAAGTGAATGAGGCAAGACCAAAAGAAGAAGACAAGAAGAAATGGCTTCTTTAACTGAACTTCAAAAATGTTTGCGGTTGCTTCAGGGTAGATCTAATCACAGATTTACATTACATTAAAAAACTTGTTCAGTGCTGATAATAGCCCATTGGAGGCACTTTTGTGGGGCACTTTCTACCAGTTTTGAACCAAATAAGCTTCACTCGGTTGGCAATTTACATGTGAATGAGACAGGGCAGAAACAACAGGATAAGATGACATTGTTACCGCTCAATTCAAAATCAATGAAAAGATTTGATAAATGCCATGTCAAGCTTGCACAATATTCATCTTTCAAATTCAAACCAAAAATTTTAATTCATTTTATTTATTCGTGAGGAACTTCACTTGGAGGGGAAGTGCCAGTACAGGCCCAATATAAACAGCACATGCACAGACATACAACACCACGGCGAGGCCTCTCTCCAATATTAAGGCCCTCGCCTCTGGAACAGCCTGCCGGAGGAGCTCAGGACCACAGAGAACGTTCAGATTTTTTTCTTTTTAGCTTAGCGTTTAGCTGATATCTATTTATATATTTTAGTCCCATTTATTTATTTATCTATTTATTAATCTTGATAACTTGATATTTATTGATTTTTGATATTTATTTCTAGTTTCTTACTGGTTTTTACTTTGTTCTTAAACTTTTCAATCAATGTTTTTATACTGCTTCTGATATTTTTAGAATCTCCAGTGTTTCCTCTGAAGGAGCCCTCTGCCTCGGGAGCGGTGACTGGCTGTGGCTGTGTGGGTGCTGTCCTGTGGGTGCCCAGGTGGAGGTGTGGCGTCTCTGCCGCGCCTCCTATGGGGACCCTTGTGTCGGTGCCCGGGCGGCCGCGGCTGGTCTGCTGCTCCCGGGGAGGACAGCTCCTCTAATGGGGTTTCCTCACCATCTGTACCCAGCCTTATGTACTTGATTTTGATTCTGTGTGTGAGTTTGTGTAGAGCAAAGGGTAAGGGTGTAGTTGTGTGTGTGTGTATTGTGATAACTGTATATATTGGGAGAGTGGGAGGGTTTGATGGGCGAGAATGTTTTTAAATTACAAGCACTTTGCGATGCACCTGTGTATGAAAAGCGCTCTATAAATAAAGATTGATTGATTGATTGACCACAATCAACATGTGCTACAATAAATCCACGAAAAAACAAAAGGCCTGTAATAGACCAATATCCACACAGTCATGTTTCATTTAAAATACCTTTTAAGGGACCAAACTTTAATGATTTGAAAGCATGGAATTGGTTCATACAGTGTCAAAATTTTCCACTGTTTATCATCCAACATTCAACTTAAGTAGCCATAAAAAGCCTGCATATGCCACTTTAGACAAGTGATCAAGTAAGATTATATGAAGGATAAACAAAGCTGCGATATGCTGTCCCTCTGTAATTGCCTGGAAAATAACTTCAGTTATTTTAAGCACAACTCAAGCTGCTTAAAGACATTAAACAATGGCCCTGGTGTGATGGGGCAAAATGCACTATTGTCGTCTGCACTTCTTCTGGATTTAAAAACTTGTTTTGTTACCACAACAGCATTGAATCAACAATTATCTTTTGCAGAAACATGGATTACGACTGATTGAATGATTATAGGTGTACTAAGTAGAGAATCCAGATTTGCCTTAACCAATCACGGAGAGGTTTGACTATTTAGGAGTTATGGACCGCTGTTTTAAAGTGTTGTTTTTATTACATCCACAGCGGCCGTGTGTGATGAACCTGGAGTGCGCCAACAGAGGGGAGCGTCCTGCACTTCGCGTCCCAGACATGGACTCTCACATTGGGGCCAAGATGGGCAAGATGTCTGTGGGCTTTCAGAGGAGCTCCACTTCGGATGATGACTCTGGATGTGCTTTGGAGGAGTATTCATGGGTGCCACCGGGGCTTCGACCAGAACAGGTACAGTGCAATCACACTATTTTCTTTACAGGCTTTTGAAATAATACTATATGTCCAGTCAGCCAAAATGTTAATCCATGCATGAGATTGTAATCGCTGTACCAAAAGGTGGTGGAATTTTAAACCTGTTTTCAGACACCACATGCCGTAGTTCATGGAAGGTTATGTGCTATGTGGACATTCTTTTTCGTACTTGCGGATTAGTTCTGTTGCATGCGAGCTCCCGGATAAACCAAACATTTGACCGAGTGTATTCCTTTCCATTCTAATTGTTGTTTATGTTTGCTCAGATGTAGTACAATTTAAGAATATAACATTACAGACCATATGTTTTGCTGTCCCACATGCATTCCCAAGCCCAGCTCTCATATGCAAAGAGATTTCACAGCGGAGCAACCGTGACTGTGAAAAATTACATGTTTTGAACACGGTGTCACAAAATTGGAACAGCTTCTTGACATCCTTGACACTGAAGCCTATTTTTAGCCTGCAATTCTTCTTTCCATCCCTTTTTCGCCTTCTTAATTCACACAGACAACACCACCGTCCTCTCTCGGCTCAAACAGGTGGCACATAGCGATGCCCACACGATTTAAAAAAATCTCTCCTTTTGCAGATCCAGATGTATTTTTCGTGTCTACCCGAGGAGAAGGTGCCATATGTGAACAGCCCCGGAGAGAAGCACAGGATTCGACAACTTCTGTACCAATTGCCACCACATGACAATGAGGTAAAAACGGACTGCATGCATGGTGGATGGAGATGCAATGTAACTGGCTCAAAATCAGAACTTCACTTATAATATAATATAATAAATCATGTAGTAATTTATACAAGCAAGTAGCCTACATTGCAGTCACACGTCTTGATTTTTTTTTTTTTAAACCAAGGTCAAGAGTTATCTATATTTTATGGCTTTCACAATATACGGTCAGACAAAACCAAACAAAGGCACATCCCCATAGTCATTCGACAAAGCCCTTGTGCAACACTAAAAGCACATGCCTCACTCCTCCACAGAAAGGCTTTGCAGTGTGTAAACTAGCACTCCTTTCACGCGTTATAGAGTTTACATTTGCCGATATAGCCGTGGGGTTATCATCAGAGGGGAGGGTCCGAAATGCTACTGCAGGGGGTGGACACCTGGACACACAATGCAAAAAGAGACGTGCATGGAGCAGTTTTATGACGTTTGCGCGAATTATGTCGAGGATCCAGAGTGCTGCTGGATTCCTTGCGTAACTGCGGTGAGAAGGGATAAGCAGCAAGCGCGTGTGAAAGGACGGTAATGTGTGTCCCGGCATCGTTTACTGATGTTTAGAGAACAACTGAGGCGGTTGTTAGGATAGTCTCGTTCTTTTATCAGAGACATCATCGCTGTCTCTAAACACCAGGGACGTGTTTGTGGATTGCTGCCGCCATCCTTTCAACACAGCCTTCGGGGGGGATTAGCTTTAATTAAACCCTTCCCAGCCTTACATGGACCTAGTAACAGTGAAGTTGCATGCAAAGACAAAAGCACATATTTGCAGAATGGGTCAACATTCTCCGCCCAAATCTTGTGCTGACTTACACTTACTTTTTGTTTTATCTCAGTCTTAAATAGTGTGTACCACCATAGTGTGATACATTTGCGGCCTGCATATCTTGCTGGGACAGGACATACAGCCAGCAAGCACAATAAAAAGCTATATACATATGTAAAAATGTAGTTAAACCAGTAAACCACAGAAGCTGGCAATACCACTTCAGCCCTACAAACAGAGCATCTTGTGTCACAACTAGGGCTGTCAAAATGAATCGCATTAATCGAAAACATAATCAACCGATTAATCGCATCATATGTTTTGACCAAACACACTTCTGTATCTGAACACACATGACCTGAAAGACAAAGCACGTGTGTTAACTACATATTGTAAGCCAGGAGTCTCCAAACTTTTCACACGATGAGGTACCTTTATGAAACAAAAGCGACAAAGAGCTGCTTATGCATCAAAAAGGCTTGTCTAATTATCCTATTTCAACAAAAATGATTTTAATTTTGTCCTTACACTCTACTTTATGAACCTAAAAGTTTGCAGAGTCTTTCCAAAATGTTCAGCATCAAAGCAAATGTATCTAAAATGTGACTTATCAAGACTTGGGGGAGCGACCAAGAAAGGGCTGAAGATATCCCAGTTATTGCTGTTGGGCTTTCCCCATAATTATGAAACTGTGGATTTTTGGTTAATGATATGTGCAATCAATAATCAAATGCAAGTGTTTTATGTTGGACAAGTATTAAAAAATGAATATAATCATTAGAGAAAAATTAACTACGATTAATCGATTTTCAAAAGTGTGATTAACTGCGATTGAAAAAAATAATTTGATTGACAGCCCTAGTCACAACGGTAAGAAGGTGCTGGGTTTGCTTCCCAGGGTTTGTGTGAAGCATGTTCTTCCGTTGTTGTCACTGTCTGGCTGGGTTTTCTCTGTTGCCCCCATCAATCCAAAGCATGCACAATAGACAAACCCTTCAACCGGGTACTCTGGACCACAAACCTATGCTCAACATGTGTTGGCTAAATTTCACTATGGGACATGAAAAGAAACCTTAAAGGGGGGTATTATGCTTTTTTCAATCACATAGCACCAGTCTATAGCATACTACAATGATGACGTAACCTTCTGTTGGTCTGTATATGCAGTAAATTAAAATAACTGCCTTTGAATAAAATTGCTCTCTCAAAATGGCTGTACTGAACGTCTTGAAATAGGCCTCTGTCTCTTTAAGAAGCTTTCCGACATGCCCCTTTCAGCACACTGCTGTGGCATTTAAACAACAACACTGTGCGGGGAGGGGGCTCTGCTGAGCTGAGGAGCAGTGGTTGGTGGCTTGGCTGGTGACGAAAGGTCCAGAGGCGTCTCCAGGAGGTGGGGGCGTTCCTAGGAGGACTGAGGCATAGCTACACCTAAAATGGCTGCCGTCTAAGTTTTTACTGATTACTCAAAAATATGTGAATGAGCCAAGGCAACACTCCAGGCATGTGTTTAATGAGGGAATGACATAATAACATGATATAAAGCTTGAAAAAGTCGATTTTACATAATACCCCCCTTTAAAATACAAACAGCTGTTGGAACTTATAGATATGGAGTTAGACATAAAAAAACATGTTCTATTTGAATAGCTCGGCATTAGCGATATCCATAACCAGCACACTGTAACCAATCACACAGTGGTATTTCTAGGTACTGGTGTACTGATTAGACTGTATAATCTTAAAGACTCTCTTTTCCCTTTAGTTGCGTTACTGCCATTCTCTGACTGAGGAGGAGAAGCGTGAGCTCCAGATGTTCAGCTCTCAGAGAAAGAGGGAGGCGCTGGGCAGAGGAACACCCAAGATCCTGCCCCGAGCTCTCCAGCACACCCGCTGCGAACATGTAAGCATCATGCATTATAGACGCACATGCACACAAATTACAAGCTTACTAATAGAGCTTTACAACAACAAAAATAGGTTACAACCATATGGAATTGGTTATTTCACAAACTGCAATTATGTTGTCCCTAACAATGTCAGCCTGAGGAAAAATCTTGATTGGTAAATGCAATGCGTTTAGACTTCCTCATTAGGGCGAGAAAAGAGGCAGGCAAATTGGGAAGCTCATCGTCAAGCCAAGCGGAGCCAAGCTGATTCTTAGCAAGGAATTTCCTGCCACTCATTTTTATCTCAGCATGATCAGTGAGGAAAAAGCACAGGTCAAGTCAAGTAATTGTTGCATAGCGTCTCAAAATTGATCTTTCTTCCATGCAAGTCACAGTATGCGGTGGGTAATTCTGCTCTTAAGAATAATTACAAACAGATCAACTGCAAGTCTAAAGAGAGAAAACTATATCAAATTATTGCTTTGTGTTTTTGATAGCAGCCACATTAGTCAAACTTTTACCGTAGCAAGATTTGCAGTGCCCAGTGCCTAAATGTTGGTAAAAACGCATACATTTTTTAAAACCCATACGTCTTACGTCTTGTGCAACCACAGTTCTGCCAAAACACAGGAATTCATGGTTTGGGAGACTGAATAACGACAGTTTTGTCCTAACAGATGCAACAGTGTGGAAACAAAGCTGAAACTCTGATGCCAACTTTTGATTGGTCAAAACATCACGTCAAACACGTTCTATGAAGCTCTTGATCATTTTTTTTTAAAAACTTCCTTTGGAAGCAGAAACATAAATATAGGGTTTGTGGTGGTTTACTGTAAATATACCACATCCTCTGATAGCGATACAGGAAGTAGAGGCGAGCCACATTAATACCTCCGGACCGGCACAACTAAACTGTCATCAGCCTCTGTGCTTGTAGCAGTGCGAGGTCACATTCATCGCGCCACCAACTGTGTACCCATGTAAATTTAGACATTATATCCGGTGTCCACTCACTAACGCCTGGAGAACTCACTGTCAGTCAATGCATCCTGACAAATCTACTCACACTCCTGGGGTGTTAAAACGGATACACCATGAAGACGTGGGCTACACGACACATTCTTCACCACATGTGCACATGTTCACACTCGGTTTGTCAGGCTGTACTTTCCTTACTCTGTAAATCACAGAGAAACACAAGACCCTCATATTCAAGGACCCCGTCAGTCCGCCCAGGCAATAATGTCTAACAGCTGCCCAAGCAATGCAGTGGCAGCTTAGAGTTGCCAGACACTGCATAATCAAATGTGTTCAGACATCAGCGAAGTAAATTAAACTTTATTAATTCATATCTGTTTTATTAAAAAGGAAAATCTCTTCTAGTATTGCCAAGTGATAAGTGTTGGTGACAAGAACTTGAGCTATGCACAGCATGAGGCCTATTAGGATATGCATCCCAAGTCCTTAAGTATCAAGTTGCCATGATATAGCCTTCTGTTTTTGTTGCCCTGAAGAGATTCAATTACATTTTGCCTTCAGTTATAGCGTTTGGTGTATGTCAGTGATGAGGGATGCAATTCTGCCTTTCCAGAAGCTCATATTCCTTTGTAGCTCTGAGCATGATGCCTGGCCTTCTTTGTTTGGGAATCAGTCTTAGACACACATCTGATATGTGCAATATTTTTGACAGATAGCTTTAAATGATCCGTATTGTGTTCAAAATGTTGCATTGTTTGACTGTCAGACAGCAGGTGCACTAAATATCAGTTTTGATTTAGCATCCTCTCGGGCATATGACAGACACTACAGTCTGGTGCATTTTATGGATACTTTTGATGTAAAAATACATGTGAGCTAAAAATAATTTGTTTTTTCATTACAGTGTGGTGAAGGCATAAATGGAGGAGAGATGGCAATTTTTGCCTCTAGAGCAGGCTCAAGCCCCTGTTGGCACCCTGCGTGCTTTGTGTGTGCTACCTGCCAAGAGCTCCTTGTTGATTTAATCTACTTCTATCAAAATGACAAAATCCTATGTGGAAGACACCATGCTGAACTTGTAAAACCCCGGTGCTCATCTTGTGATGAGGTAAGAGGAAGTCATAATCAACCACTGTCAATCTGTTACATCGTAAGTTGATGATCAAACGTGTAACAGCAGACCTTATTTCCTCAGATCATCTTTGCTGATGAGTGCACAGAAGCTGAGGGCCGGCACTGGCACATGAAACACTTTGCCTGTTTTGAGTGTGGGACGATGCTCGGTGGACAACGTTACATCATGAAGGACGGACGGCCCTTCTGCTGTGGCTGTTTTGAGTCGCTGTATGCGGAGTATTGTGAAGCTTGTGGAGAAAATATAGGTACGCTCGCAGGTTATGAACAGTGCTACATTAGATGATCTTTGAATTGGCTCTAATTAAGGATTTTCTGGCTGACCTTTTAGGTGTGGACCATGCTCAGATGACATATGAAGGAGTGCACTGGCATGCCACTGACCAGTGCTTCTGCTGTGCTCAGTGTAAAACATCCTTATTAGGTTGCCCTTTCCTGCCAAAGGAGGGTCACATCTATTGCTCAAAGACCTGCAGTCAAGGTGAAGACCTTCATGCCTCAGACTCTTCAGACTCTGCCTTCCAATCGGCCCGTTCCCGGGAGTCCCGCCGCAGTGTGCGGATGGGGAAAAGTAGCCGACCTGGGGAACAGTGGAGACAGTCTGAGCTTTTCAACACCAAAGCTTCTGCTCCAACCTTTGACTACAAGTTTCAAGACTGTAATGGAGATGCGTCATCAGACAGGGACATAGATATTGTGGGTCATAAACTCTCTGGATTGGGGCTCGAGGAGGAGAGGTTTTGGAGGGGTCGTGAGGAACAAGATGTTGGAGGTGAAGAAGATCCAGAAGAATGGGCTCAGCATGAGGACTACATGACTCAGCTCTTGCTAAAATTTGGTGACCATGGATTACAGCAGCAATTTCAGCAGCCATCCCCAAAATCACCCAGCCCAAGCTTTGATAGAACTGAGAGAACTAGGCTAAACAGTGTTTCTGATCCTTGGCTGAAGCCTGATGCTGCGTCCATGTGTGTAAGTGCCTCTTCACCAACCCCTGTAAGCCCCACACAGAGCCACATCTCCAACCAGTCCCGAGCGCTCAGCCCTGGAATCATGACCAAGAAGAATCTGCCTGAAATGTACTGGGCTCAGTCTCAAGACGGGATGGGTGATTCAGCCTATGGTAGTCATCCTGGACCTGCTAGTGCACGGAAGATCCAAGAACTGGAGCTAGATGAGGAGCAGGACCAAATCAGACCTGGAAAGGCATTTTGGTCCAATTCAAGGCAGTGGTATGAAGATTCTCTGGAGTGCATAGCAGATGAGCTGAGGAAGGTCGAGCAGGGCGTTGGAGACTCCATGGATTCTTTAGCACTCTCAAATATAACTGGTAAGCAAATTGAACATTAATAGATTGAGAAAATACCCTTTAATATGAAATCTGATCTCAGAAATGTTTTCCTGCTTTCAGGTGCGTCAGTGGATGTGGATGGAAGAGACAGACCAGTAAGGTATTCTCTTCAGGCCATCCAGGATAACTTGTTGATGCCTGATGACACTGAGAAGATGAGTAACATGGGCACCTTCAATTCCTCTCATCTTAATCACAGTAACTCCTCACTCAACCTGAATCTGGAGAAAGTCACTGCAGATGAAGAGGTTGCGATGGCGATGAGAGGAGCCCTGTCTCCCCGCGCTGAGGCCGTGCCTCCTTCGTTTGCTCATGCTCCAGCACTAAGGAGGAGCAAGTCTCAGTCCAGGCCTCCTCAGGTGGTCACCTTTCAGAAGACACTGTGGACAATGGGTATGAGTATGATGTAAACATTAGGAAACATCCAATGAGCGAGAGACCACAACGAAGGATGTATCGCCCTGACCAGATGAACCGTGAGAGACACCGTCCAAGCAGTCACCAAGGATGCGGCAAACATCATAGACAAGGCAGACACCACAGGAGCCGCAAAACTCGCTCGGACAATGCCCTTCACATGGTGCCAATGGAAAAAGCACAAAGGTCGTTTGAACCGCAGCAGCATTTGGCTGACTCCCATCATGGTGGGATGTTTGTGCAGCATCCACAAAGGCCCCTGGCCTTGTCACAAACCCAGTCGGACTACATGCTCCAGGGGCTCTCAAGGGACCCAAGGACAGAGCACTATAAGCCACTGTACAGAGATGACGATGATGACTGGTGCTCCACATGCTCCTCTTCGTCAGACTCAGACTCTGAGGAAGAGGGATACTTCTTGGGACAACCAATACCTCAGCCCCGTCCTGCTGTGCAATACTATGCAGAGGACTATCCTACAAGAGTGACTGCCTTCTCACCACAGGCCACGGCTCACACCACCATCGGAGAAAGAATCATCGGTCTAAAAACTGCATAATATCCTAACAGCTTAGACTAAACTGCACTTCCCAGAAAACAAGACAATTATCTGAGCATTTGATGCTTTACACAGTTCTAATGTGTGGTTATAATAAGCTTATTTGCTTTGTTGCCCTTAAAGAAATTGTGCATATCACATTTAGGTCCAGATTGACAGAGAAAAAACAGCATCTGGACTCTGTACATTTGTATATGAGGAAATATTCCTTACATTATGGGATTTATTGAAATTTAGCACTAATGCACGAACAGGTATTGTAGAGAGCCTGTCGGACAATTTCGCACATGCTGGCAAAGTGAAGACTTTTTCATTTCAATATTGTTTATCCAAAATGTGTAGTCATATCTGCACACTTATTTTAAAATAACACTATTTTACACACAGTTGAAAAGTTGGGTTGTAAAAGCTAACCAATGTTATTTAACATGTAAACTTAAAAAAATTGAAAATGTACATAGTAAGTTAAAACTTGAATATTGGTATTTTGTATGTGGTTTAAAACAAGATAAATAGTTTCAACTGTTTCTGTAATTCTGTATTACACAGATATTACCAATTCAAGCAACAAACAGTATGTGCCATGTTAATTGGTACCCAGATGTGACCTGCAAATTTATTTTTCATATTCTCCCTCCCCTTGTTTACCATAAACCTGCTAATTGCTTTGTTATGTAAGGATCCTTGTAATAAATATATCTGATTCTAAAAATGTTTGTGTGGTATTTCTTGTACAAAGCACGAGACCAGAAAAGCTCGAGATTAGGAACCGTCAAAGCAGGAAAGGAACATAAATAGTTATAATTTTAAATGTCAAGACATGTTTTTATGCAAAGACCAACATCATTGATACAGTCAGGTCCTGTCCTGGATTTTTTTTTTTCCAGACAAACAAAAACAATAGAAATATAACTTTTCAACAATACAACTGCCATTCAGTTATTCAAATCTAAACTGATTAATGGCCCATGAACAAAGTGTACAGAACTCAACATGAACCGCTATCATCAAAACAGAACAAAACAATTTCGGAAACATTGTTTTAAATTGAAATTGAAAGTTGATCATGAACCCTTAATTCCATTTACACAGCATTCACATCCATTCTTGACGTTCCTGTTAATTTAGACCCACAGTGACAGCCTACTTTTGTTTCTATAAAAGAGGTCTTCTCTTTCATCAAAACCATAATTTTACGCTGAAAAAAAAAAAAGGTACAACTTCCCATTAGATTAGAATTGATTCCAAAATATAAAACATTCACTGGGTAGAGACCATGACACTCTAGGGTACGATGCTGGTCGCAGGTGGGGCCTTTCTGTGCAGAGTTGACATTTTCTCCCTGTGTCCCCTACGAACAAAGCCAGGACTCCCCTGAAATATATATTCTGAAATCTGAGTGGGACTTTCTTGGTTAAATACTGGACAAAAGCACTCACACACACAAAGACCCCTGATAATCCTAGCTGCCATAAAGTATGGGTCCATTGCAGGGATTAAATTGACAATAGTGTTTTGAATGAACAGATTGTGATCATGTTGAAGATGCAACATTGATTGGAACAGAAGAGTCACTGACATTGCCTGTAGAAGCAGTTCAACAACCTTTATCGAACATATCCTGTGTGTCGAGAAAATGACAAAACAAACTTTGCCCGTATAATAAGTAGAGCAGTCCCGATCCTTAAAACGAGGAGCTGTGATTGAGTCCGGTCTTGTTGACTTTATGGCTGGTCAGAGCTGCAGCGGTGGGAGTGGTAGAGTCACACACCGAATGCTCGGGCTGTCGCACCACTTCATCCAGCTCATTAATGAACTGTTTGAGATCTTCCAAGCATCGCTCGCGAATCTCCCCCAGGTTTTCCCTGAGCGGAACCTGCAGCTGTTTTTCTAGGTTGGGGTCTTTAGCGACGAGCATCTTCACCACCATGCCAAAAGTCTCACAGTCCTGCCGGTACACCTGGGGAAGAGATCACAGATGTCAAGGCCAAAGCTCTTTAAGTTCTGTAATCTTTTTATGAGAAGTTGTTTCCTTCTACTTTTACCTGCCACCACTGTGTGAATACTGCTGCCTCAAAGGATTACCCTGGGCCGTGTAGTGTTAAATGATAGACACTTCTTTTTGAGGTTTAATAAGGTCCTTTTAAATAAGGCACTGTAGCCTGAAACGCTGTATAATGCATTTGAGAAGTGGCTTGCTGCCAGTTAACAACCGTAAAAGAGACAATGAAGAGGAATTGGTGGAAGCTTGCTTATAGGTGCTACCGCTTCACACAGTCTCAAATGTCTAATAAAATGAATGTGAAAGTCTGCTTCTTCCACGCAATGCAGTTATACCAAAACACAGGTCCAGACAGATTGGAAACAGATGTGGAAATAATGATCGGGATATGGTTTTCTGTTTTGCTAGTACTTCCCAGGCCATGACAGAGGAAAGAAAAGGTGCGCTAATAGCTCCATGTACTTGGGATGACTGAATACTTTGGATTTCGTAATCAAATCATTGAGAAGAAAACGCATTAAGATGAATTCATCTGCCCCTTATATCTTTGACTGCGTGTTAAGTGATAGCAGTTGGAGATACCATAGGTGTACAAGGGTGAAGCTGTTCATATTGTGAGAAAACAGAATAGATCCATACAACTGTATGGATCTATTCTGAAACCCTTTTCCAACCTCACTGTATTTGAAGGAAAAATGTACTTGAAACTACCTACATTAATGTCACAATATTCTAGATAATACTAAAGGCATTCAAAATGTCATCCCTCTCTATGATTCTAGGGACCGAGTTTGGACTCCCGAGTTAGTTTTGAGGGCACCCAATGCATTACACAACAAGTTATCACTACATCCAATATTTACTTGAGTTAAGCAAACGGTGTCATCTTGAGAGCCATTCTTTAATAAATAAAATACGTCACGACTTTGTAATATTCAACTGCTTGAGCTCTCTCCCCCAGATGGTGTATCCCACATTATCTAAGCTTCATTATCCTGTTAAGTAACTGAATCTACGCACAGGTTGTTATGCATGGCTGGTGTGTGTTTAAGATTAGTAAAAGCAAGGGCAAGTTTCAAGCATTCACGGGATACCGACGGGCTCCATAGCTGGCGATGCCTTCTAAGTTTAGAGCTCATTTATAGCTCTTTTACGATGTTCTTGGAAAGTGAGAATTGCGGGTATGGGATTGCAAAAAGAAGATCCAACAGTCTCCAAATTTGCTGCTGCCCCAAAAACACCTCAGTAATGAAAAGTAATGATTAGAAAGTGGCCAGGGGAGATTAGCTCAGTGGCGGGAGGACAACCATTTTACACTCAGAAGGACAAAGTTTTCCCCCCTAAATGCCACGACCGAAAACAAGCTGTATTTGCAAACCTGAGCACAATACAATTATAGCAGGGATAAATGTGTAGTCTACAGGTCGGAAAGTGGCGCCGAGGTTTAATCATATTGTGGATGTTTCCCTAGTTTGTATACAGTCTATTTCCCGCCGCAAAACTAAACTTATAACTATAACCAAAATAGTCATTACAAGTACTTATCCTGACACTGTAGCTTTTCAAATTCACAGATATAATTAGGACGGCTAGGAATCGGCCTTTTCTTGCCGCTACTATTCAGGACACTCTAGGAAACAGTTAAGACGGCGTTTAACGATGTGCTGAAAATGTACTTCCTGTATTGTGAACGTATTCACTCTGATCCCTCCCTTGTTATCCAATCAGGAAGGGAAAAGACCTCTACTATAGACTTTGGGCGGAGATGTCCAAAAACAAGGGCACACACATTTTTAACTTTCAAGCAGTTGATACATCAAAAGTTAAGGAAAGCTTTTCAATGCCATAAATGTCCTCCCAACAGTTAAACATAATGAAATTCGCTATCAGAATTGTATTTCCATAAACGTTGTACCATGCAACGCACGGAAGGTTATTAGGGAAAATTGTGAGATATTGCACAATAAAGCCACTTTGTTTTTCTTCATAACCATTATAGATTTCATGCCTGTTGAATCGAGTTAATATTAATGCCTTCTTATTCCTACAGGGAGCCAAAATCATACACGCTTTTCATACACTGCAGAAACCCTGTTCTTTCAATGAAATAAAACTCCCTTTGTATCACAGCTTGGCTTTGAAGCATAAACTATAATATTCCTCTCTGCCTTGTCACTCACTTTGGCTGCTGGTCTGTACTGCAGCCAAAGTCAACCATGACAATGAGAGAGTGGGTTCAAGTTGAATTTCAGCGGCCAATTTCACTTAGCAACACAAACACAGTCTGAGGTGCTGGTCTAAGGCGGTCTGCCCTGGTCCGACTGATGATGGAAGGCCTGGTGTGTGATCGATGAGAAGTGCAATACACACATCCACAACTGTGTGCACGTTCACATTCAGGGCTACTCGGCTCTGAGTGTTTGCGTCCATGTGCAGTAGAGGAGATGGCGAGACCAGATTGGGGCGCACCAACCGTTACATCTGGCCAATGGGTGTCAAGGGGCTCGAGATGAGTGCTGCTTACAGCGACTCAAACCCTGTCGCGACTTTGGAAACAAAATAAATGTAACATGATGAAAGATTGCTTGAAATGTCTAGGATATGCAGGGAAAAGACCCCACCCACAAGTTCACCTCTGTTTGATTGAGCCTTAAGCATGAAGCTAAATTAAGAAACGTAAGAAATGCTGCCTTGAGCTTAAGGTGTAAATTGCAGTTACATACATAATACATCCATAAAAAGATACTGTGCCAAACACTAACACGAGTGGAATTCTTGACTCCACTCAGCACTTTCATAAGCCACAGAGAATTGAGCAAGTCAATCTCAGTAACTGGGTGTTTGACAAAGATAGACTTTGACTGGAGAAAGGAAAACTTCTTAGCAGTTTTCAAAAATAGAAGATATTGATTTCAGCAAATAACAGTGGAAAAGAAAACTACAGGGTGGTACAGCATTAGCTTTGAAACAAATTGGGACACAGCCGGGAGGAGAAGCAATATGCGCCGTAAGGTCAGGGGAGGAGAGGGGAAGAAGTGGGACTGTGCGGACACAGCTTTTTCAGCAGAAATAACATTTAAAAAGCATTCTCAACACCATCAGACAGGGCATCGATACCATAGCCATACTTTGAAACTATATAGTCCCATCCTTCCTTTCCAAGATGGATGTGTAATCAGTTTCTAATCTGCAAATAATTATAGCATCTCTTTATTGTCAATGCCAACATGTTATAAACTAAGCTCACACTGTGGAGTAGTGCGTTAAGTTACATAAAGATTGAAAGGAGACATAGATGGGGTAAAGACGCAATAAAACACGCTAGGGTGCAGTGTCAGCAGCATAGTTACAGCGGCCTATAGGTTTTAGGCTGCTCTGTGGTGCAGCTCAATGAGAGGGCCCAGTGCCTGCTCCAGGGCAGAGCCTGCTCAGCTTTAATGGTCCCAGTAAAGCAGTGGTGGTGCTCACTGGTGCAGGAATGGCTTTCATTAGCTAACTGTGTAGAGCTGAACCTTTTGCCTGAGGCAGTTTTGCTGTTAAGTGCTCGACCTCCCAAATTTAATCACAAACCTTTATTTATCCACGCTTGGCTGTTTACTTTATTATTATTTTTTCTTTAGTTACAATGCTTAACGTCCACCGTTTCCCCCCAAAAGTGTTTGTATGATTTGCTCTGATTAACGGCTATGTCATAAGCTGAAAAAAGGCTGAAAAAGTTAAATGTGCATTTTCGACTAAATGAAGAATTGTGCTGTTGTTAAACCACCACTGACTCCTTTTTGACATTTTCCGGAGGTTTCTGATCAGAACCACTTTCACTAACTGAAGACACAAAGAGGTCACTGCACAGTACACAATACTTTTATTTTTTATCCAGTCCAAGCAAAGTAAAAAGTACCGAACCATCAAGACTTTCTGAAGTAAAAGTAGGGCTGGGCAATTAAAAAAATAAAATAAAATCACGATTATTTTCCAATGGCCGCTAGCTGCTCTGCTTTATGACCGCAACACTGGAGGCCGCATTGCCGCCATGCCGCCATTGCTGTAGTACGTCCATATCATCGCTAGGCCCCCATTGAAAAGCATTGGACTTTAGACACGTTAAAAACAACTTTAACGCCTGGTTTCAATTTTTTTAACACTTTCTATGGCTACATATTCCTCCTGACATAACGCTGGGTTAGTCACAAAAAAGAAACCAGGCTGGTTTTCGAAATATTTTTTTTTTAATCTCCTACTTAACGGAGGTCGGACTGTTGCATTGGAGCTGCGCGAGCTACACGTCACGCAAGGGCCGAGTCTACAGTGAAGATCCCGCCCTATGCCCTTATTAGGAACATGCTTCGTCAGAGCTGGGGAGGAGGAGCCTGTAAATCCGCCATCATTTCCCCCTCGAACTGGGTCATTATGGTAAACGGGGAGGAGTGAGGAGGAGTTGTCTATTCTTTTTAACGGTCTATGTTATTTTCCCTATATTGATCAATCTCGATTTTCAATTCAATTTTATTTTTTTCCATAATAAAATACATCTTGCTGCTTCATAAAATTAGATAAATCTTTTATTCAAACCACAGCTCAAACAAAAACAATGTTTTCATGAAGCCTCATTAAATGCACAAAAGTCTTCTATTGTCTTGTCCAAACTACCAAACTAGGTACCGTTTGTGCTAAAGAAGTGGCTGTAAACCTGTCGATTATAAAGTCCCAAGACGATTATTAAGACTGACCAAAGTAGAGATTGCGATAAAATTTTGATCAATTGCCCAGCCCCAAGTAAAAGTATCGAAAAGTTGTACTTTTTACTTGTCGCCTTCCACCACAGTAAACGGAGCAGTGAATATTAAGATGTACCTACCAATGTGCCTGGTGGTTGGAAAACTTTCTCTTCTTGCTTTGTTATGTAATAAAGTGGCTGTTCCAGTACTGTCTGGTAAAGGTTAAAAGTATACAAAAACCCAAAGCAGCTTCATTACCAAGAAAATATGCCAAGGTTACCGTATACACCATATGCGTCACATTTATAGAAAGGCATTACACTTCGATCATCGATTTAATGTCAATATGGGATATGGTGCAAACTCTTTCCATCTGAGACCACAGTGAGTGTATGGCACAACTACTGTCTAGTAACATGCCTAATGCAGATGCAGGTCTCAGTGGACTACCACAATTTCAACATTATTTTGGCTTTGCAAGTCCAAAATGAAGACAAATTATACTGTGCAAAACACTGAATGTTGTTGTGAGATGTGAATTTAGTTTAATGGCTTCTTTGATAGACTTGCCCCTGATCCGGCCAATTAATGCAGGATAAAGCTCTCCATAAGACGCCCTTTTTTGTTTTTTGGTAAACTATGCCATTCACGCAGTACTATAAATTAGTCTTTATAGGGATTACCTTCTCAATCTCTTGTGCTTTCGCTGCTATGGCTGTGGCTCGTCGTTCCTGAAAGCTCTCAGTAGATTTTTGGATTTCTTCTTGGTTTATGACAGGAACAACCGGCTTTTCTTCTTGTTCAGCTTCAGGCAGGTGGACCTCCTCCTACATAGAGATCAATAAACGGACATGATTTACATAACAAAATCAATAATAAACCAGCAGCATAAGCACGACCGTGCAGTAAGATACAAGAGGATTAACAATGCAATAAAAGAGATGCATCTGACCAATTACTGCCCAAAGACTCAAGTCAGCAACTACTCAGTACAATGATCTGACATCCATAGACCATTCACCTTCACAGGGATCACAGAAATCATTGCAAATTAGTAAAAAATAAAGTGCAATAATCCAAGACCATCATAAAGGATCCATTGGACGCTTTGTTATTGGTACCAAGATTCAATAGGTACTGTTAAGGATGCAGCACACAATAATTGGCATGTGAGTCATTTCCAAGAGCAAGAATGTCCAGATGAACTACGGGTCATTAAATCGATGGACTGAAAACCTACCCACTGCAGTGAAATGAACAGAGCAGTAGAGAAATTGGGCCAGCTTGGATGGCTATGTAACATAACTATGGTTGTATAAAAGGCTGAATGGGTGCGCTGAATTAGCCAGGCATGGCTAAAGACGGCTCGCACATACAGGGGTAAGGACCAGGGACAAAGTCATATTAAATCTCCACTTGAATGAGGAAGGCAATTACAGGCAATAGTACATCTCTGACAACTCATAAAACTTTCTGCCTTCATTGTGATTCACTCCCGGCTTAAAGGTTCACTGTGTACGCTCATCAAGTATCTAGTTCATCAGACTCCAGCCTAGACAGCCTAGAAGCCTGTAAGATTATCTGAATCTAATGCAAAGTGAATCCTTATTAATCGAGGTTGTTAATGGGCCAACTTTTCTTACAATTAATCGATTCAGCAAAAATCTGCATGGTTAAACAAATAAAAAGATGAGTGATGTCACAGGAGGAAACTTTTATTTATAAATAGGATTCTTGTGAGGCAAGCTTTTAAGTTGTTTTTGTGTAAGTGTAAGGATTCTTTATTATAGCAAACTTTCTGGAGTTGCACCTAACCGCCAGGGAGTTCAGCAGTCGAGGCTCTGCCTTGGTGCCGGACGTAAAAATCCCATAAATGTTTTCCATTGACATTTTCAAAAATTTAAATACTAAGAGATTAAAAGCACGGCTGTGGCTAACTACTGACCGTGGAGCGGACGTTTTCCAAGAAAGAAGATGCCAAATACTTGGCAATACGGGGAAATTCTTTTATAACTTTTCAGTTTTTGACAAATCTTCAAATGGACGGTTTGCAACATAGCAGACTAGCTGCTATTGTTCATTTACACTCTTGATATAAATGTTTGTGTGAAAAGCTGTTGAGCTGTACCATTTGAGGCAAGGCAGGTTTATTTGTACCGCGCATTTTCTACATTTGTATTCATTTCGTCAGGTCAATACCACATCAAGAAAAGAAATATGTCATGTGCCATTTTTTTTAACCATAATTAGAGTCCCTGGACAAGTTGATGTTACAATTATAATCAACCAGTTGCAAGTTATGAGCTTAGAAGTGATAAAATGGGCGACAGACTTTATAACTATTGTTTAATGAGATATTAAAATCACAATACTGCAGCGAAACAGGCATCATGATCCCCCTGGGACTGTTATAATTGCGAACATACCGCTGGCGACATCATGAGTCGTTTCGAATTTTGAGTCTATAGTTGGATAAATGCAGTGACCAACTGTGAAGACTGCAGTCCTCCTGCTGCTCTAGGAAATTAGCAACAGCAGTCTCTGCACCTATGGCCTTATTATAAACTTTTTAAAGGATAAAATGAGGATAATGTATCCTTTATGTTCAGTAGCTTAAAGTACAGCTTCACTTATAGTACAACTTAAAGGAGGGTTGTTGTTTTTTCAGACATTTGTTTAGCCACCAAAGTACAGCAGTGCATTCATCCATCCATCCATTTTCTTCCACTTATCCGGGGTCGGGTCACGGAGGCAGCAGTCTCGGCAAAGATGCCCAGACTTCCCGATCCACGCACACCTTCTCCAGCTGTTTTGGGGCCCCGAGGCGACACCAGGCCAGCTCGGAGACATAGTCCCACCAGCGTGTCCTGGGCCTTCCACGAGGCCTCCTCCCAATAGGACATGCCTGGCGCATCTCCCGAGGGAGGCGGCCAGGAGGCATCCACGAACTCCCACGAACCCTCGAGCACCTGATGAAGGGTATAGAGCTGGTCCAGTGTGCCACGAATGGGACGAAAACCGCATTGTTCCTCCTGGATCCGAGGTTCGACTATCGACCGGATCCTACTCTCCAGCACCCTGGAATAGACCTTGCCGGGAAGGCAGAGGAGTGTGATCCCTCTGTAGTTGGAGCACAACCTCCGATCCCCCTTCTTGAAGAGAGGGACCAACACCCCGGTCTGCCAATCCAGGGGCACTGTCCCCGACCGCCACGCGATGTTGCAGAGACGTGTCAGCCAAGACAGCCCTACAACATCCAGAGACTTACGGTACTCAGGATGAATCTCATCCACCCCCGGGGCCTTGCCACCGAGGAGCTTTCTAACCACCTCGGTGACTTCAGCTTGGGTGAGGGGCTAGTCCCCCTCCGAGTCCCCAGCCTCTGCTTCCTCATCGGAAGATGTGACGGTGGGATTGGGGAGATCCTCGAAGTACTCCTTCCACCGCCCGACCACATCCCCAGTCGAGGTCAGCAGCGCCCCACCCGCACTGTAAACAGTGTTGGTGAAGCACTGCTTCCTCCTCCTGAGGCGCCGGATGGTTTGCCAGAATCTCTTCGAGGCAGACCGATATCCTCCTCAATGGCTTCTCCAAAGTCCTCCCAGACCCGAGTTTTTGCCTCTGTAATCGCACGAGCTGCAGCACGCTTGGCCTGCCGGTACCTCTCAGCTGCCTCTGGAGTCCCGCAAGCCAACAAGGCCAGGTAGGACTCCTTCAGCTTGACGGCATCCCTTACTTTCGGGCGCCACCACCGGGTTCGAGGATTGCCGCCGCGACAGGCACCAGAGACCTTACAGCAGTGCATATTTGTGGACCATTATTTAACAGCAAAAAGCAAAGGTTTAGACATTTTAAAAATTATCTAGTTCAGTTTTAGGGTGTCATCCAAATTTCCACACTAATGGGTCAGATAGATAGAGTTGCTTAGAGTTCAGTTAATGTATTGATTGCTCTAGTGTGTTTCAAGTGTTTCATCCAAAGAGACAAACAATGGTTAAGAAATTTCAATAGACATTTTGATTAAAACACAAAACAATGCAAATTAAATTGATATAAACTGTAACTGAATAAATAATAATAATAATTAAAAAAAAATATATATAAACATTTTGCCATGTTAATGTAACTGATTACATAATAATAATAATAATAATCTCTTGGATTTGTATAGCGCTTTTCAAGACACCCAAAGCGCTTCACAGCTGATTATTCATTCACTCCATACTTGGTGGTGGTAAGCTACTATTGTAGCCACAGCTGCCCTGGGGTAGACTGACGGAAGCGAGGCAACCAGTCTGCGCCATCGGCCCCTCCGACCACCACCAACCACTCACTCACTCACTACATTCGCTAGGCTTCCTGGTGTTACCAAACGGTCTCCCATCCAAGTACTAACCAGGCCCTTCCCTGCTTAGCTTCCAAGATCATAGCTTTAGGTTGTCACTCCCACTTGTCCAATGGGCAAGAATGTCAAGTCCTCAAACGTAAAGCCTTGGCCCTATAAAAGCCATTCTACAACACAGGCTTCCTCATTTGAGTATCCCGACTTTAATACTTTAACTACACAAATACCTTCTCATGCTCTTGTTCGCAGGTTGTGTATTTTTCAGACCGATAACTCACTGAACACATCAAAAGATAAGATAAAGTTGGAGGGTCTTCCTCTTATGATCAAAGCCAGAAGAATAAACTCTCTTTTAGGGCTGCAACTAACGATTATTTTGTAATCGATTAATCTATCGATTATTTTTACGATTAATCGAGTAATCGCTTGGCTGTGAATTGTGTAGACATTTTTTATTTTTTATTTATTTTTTATCACAAAAAGCTAAAGTGGCACCGCTTGAGGACGTATTGATGGCGTAAACGTAAAGTACATGTTTGTTGGAGGCTCTTGGTGCTAATTCTGCTTTCTTTGGATGAGACACAGACAGATATTCATGAAATTTACAATGTACAAAACACTACATACACCAACTATAAAAACAAAGTAGGTTTTCATCAAAAATACTACATTTTCATGTCAATTTTGCTCCATTTGAGTCTGTGTGAACCAGAAAACGATTAATCGATTACTAAAATAGTTGTCGACTATTTCAATAATCAATTAGTCGTTGATTAATCGATTAGTTGTTTCAGCCCTACTCTCTTTAAAGCCGTCATCGTTCACTGGTTTTAAATAAACAAATACAAGCCGGCAAAATGAAATGAAATTAAAGATTAAGGCACCAGGAATAAACCTACATTTTACCCAGAGTAAGCCAAAGTCGGTCCTTAAAAAAACAAAACACGTCTAAAACAGTAAAGGATTTTTTCCCCACATGAACAATTACTGTGTTTATGTAGATAATTTTCACAACATTTGGGACAACTATGACTCATTTCCTTCTGCAGCAAGAGACAAAAGCTTATTTTGACATTTGGATTAACTGCAGCAGCCCGGCGTCCACCCAACAGACCACCCCCTGGTCCCCCCCTCTGCCCCAAATCGGCTCCATGAATCCTCTGCGTCTGTTAGATCCGCTCCACCTCAGCAGGCGGCCGAGCGGGACCATTAGTGAAGGCTATAACCGGGGGACGCAGCTACACTTTGATCTCCCAAAAGGTTATAGGTTCGTGCTCTAGAACGGACAAAGAAAATGTGCCATTTTAAATACATGTCAGCGGAGTGTGCAGGGGACAGGGGTGTGGCAGGTCTGCATCTCTCATCACAGCCTTTGATTTGTAAAAGGGCACGGCTTCAGGAAATACCAATTTGGATGAGGGCACTGGTGTTTGTTATGTCAGAGCTTTCATTTCTCGATGATTAGTGGGAACATCACGAAAAAGAAGTGTGTCTAAAGTTTATTTAGCACAAGAAATTATCATTAAGTGCTTATGGGTTTATGCTAGAACTATATAACCTAATTTTCGACCCCTATTTTTTCATATTATTTTAAACTTATAAATCCCTGACTAGAAGATTGTGCTTTTAATTTACAAAGTTATTTTCTACTTGCTGCATCTCATGAGCCCTGTACTTACAGCTAGCAACAAGTCCACACTTAGGACTGAGAAAGGAAATGAGTGTTCATTGATTGAACCAAACTGACCAAAACACATGCTGACAGGATCCCTGAGGAGGCTGAGGTCTGTGGCCGAGATCGAATGATAAAGTTTGGGCTGGGGTTACAGACCCGCACCTCACTGGGTGGTCACAGCCCAAACCAACTCCATCTAATCACATCTTATACAATTTCCACTGCTTTGGTATAGGCCGGGAGATCATATCAGCACAACAAGGGCCTAGCTGTATGACAGGTGGCAGATGCCGATGCATTTTAAAAAGAGAAACTTTGTGGGGACAGCGTTGTCGACATATGATCTATTTTGACTTCATTACAAGCTCCAGTGACTGAAGTCTGCTTACGCCACCGGTAAACAAAGCACAGGCTGGATGGCTTTCAAGCTCTGCATGAGTGCCATTTTAAAAGCCATTAACATACTTCAATGCAACTAAACGCTTATTAGAAGGACGGGCCCTAAGAAGTTCCAGATGATTTTGGCAGTGCAGTGACCAGCACAGGATTTTGTAAGATAAAGGTTTAAAATAGTGAGACACTGGACTTTATTAGTTTGTAAAATAGGCTGTCAAGTGACTGCATTCACACTATACACAGTAATAATGTATTTGAATGTACACTGCAGTACAAGTGCAATGCAGTCTCTTTTGTGAGAGTATCAGACCTCCATGGTCTGAGTATCAGACCTCCATGAGGTCTGATACACGTTAAGACCCACACAAGCAAGCTCTGGAAAACATGTAATTATTGTATTAGTTTAGCAGTTATTAGGTCAGTTTTCTCTCAAATGTTAATCCCTCAGGACATTATGAACGCACTCTTAATAATAAAAAAGGGAGGGGGGATAAATTGCCTCAGTTCACATAACTCACGATCTGATATCCCGATATTAGACTATACAGAGGTCTTTGATATTGAACAATATTCCAATGTAAATATATCAAACAATCTCAAAATTAACATTATAGGAAATGTGAATGGATTACGTCTAAATAATCCATTTTGTTTACATAAGCAAAATTCAAACAAACCACCCAATGCAATACACAAACACACACCTCAAAAAGATGAAAGTGCATGTTTTATAAGTCGAAGATTAAAACATTTTTACCTAATTAATCGCAAATCTTTTTTCAGCTAGTAATAAATCGCAGTGAATCACAATTATTCACAAAATTACTTTTCAAACTATAGAGGTTATGTGTGTGATGTCATAACACGGCAGTTGTCGTTGCATCACCGCATCACCAGCAAATTGAGTGGACAGTTTGCAATTCATTGATTTTCCACTCAACTTGCTGCTGTTGAAGGTTCTATTTCTGTTTAGATTTAAAATGTGCAGACCCTTTATGAAGATATAACTTTTTTAATTGAATCTAAGTGGCTAGAATTATGTAAGCCTAAGCTTTATTTAACATGATTTTTTTTTACATTGTGAAATTATTCACATGGCAAAGTCTCCTAAATAAAATGTACTTTAAATAATGTTTTTAAGCTGCGGCGTGGTAGCAGCTCGAATGAACGCATGCAGTCACATGTGCAGTCAGATGCGTATGTGAGGGGACACAGGGACAGGAGTGATAGTAGCGCTAGTTTCTCACTTGTCTTGTTTGTGGTTTGCTTTGTCGTGTCACTATAGCAGCCGCCGCTTAGTGGAGATCACACACCTGGAATCAATCTATTTTATGCAATACTTTTGCAATATTAACGCAGCGCATTAAGACAGCAATTTTTTGGCCCTAGTTATAAGTACGTTATATTAAAGGGACTATACATAAGTTTAACCACAAATAAAAGTATACAAATTTAAAATGTCTTTCTCATACATGCTCCAGCAATGCCCTGGTGAGTAGAATGAGCCCTGGCCTTTTCACCACGATTGCCTCTATATGCCTGTAAAGTCACTTAAATAGTTTATGCTCGGGTCGAACAAGCAAACAGCGTAATGCATAATGCGCGTTCACGCTCAGCTGTAGCGTTAGCTGTATCTCCTCTATACTGACGCTGCTGAGCGAGTGGTAACTTCGGAAGGATGGATTTAGCGGAGAATAAGAGGAGACCGGCTTCAAGCACCATCGAAATTCCAGCCCAGACCCCAAATAACAAAAAGAAACGAAGAGTTTATTCGAGTGTGGCAAAAAAGGCGAAAGTGGAGTCTGATCAGCGTAGGCAAAGAACCAGAGTAAACATCGGAAAATGTTGAGAGAATCTCTCAAAAGACCCGCAGCTTATTTTTGCTTGAAAGGTAAGAAATTATGACTAAATACATGGGAGAAAAGTGTGTTGATGCTTCAAAACAACGGTGTCCGACTGTCCGTGCATGTTGTACAAACTTCACTGAAACAAGCCATAAAATAATCATATTTGGAAGTTACCAAAATAGTTGATCCAATAGTTTTATACCTACAGAGAAGTTGTGTAGTAATAGTAGCAGGCTAGTAGTGTCAGTAACAACAGTAATTGTGCTGTACAATGCCGTCAATTATTCGTTTATATGTATTACTTGGCTTCTTCACTCGATTCACTTTGCTGCATTTGCTCAAGTATCGCATCTTGGAAAACATTCACTCAAATTGATTTGGTCTAAATATCTTACAAAACAGTAACGTTTCTTACCTCAGTTTAAGTCATGTCTGCAAATCTGTAAATTGACCAGGACGGGACTGTTATTTCTGGTGCTCGTGCACGAGCTTATCATCGAGGCTGCAGTTACGCGTTTGGCCTGAGGGGGCAATTGCGAGTACAAAACTGCTAAACTCCACACAGCCCCTTTAATATCAATATAAAATCTATGATGACAATGACTTGCAATACAGACAAACGGCAAATCTGTGCTGCCCTGTATTTGAACAAGATACATTTAGAAAAATCAAGACCAGTGTCTTTGTGAAAAAGAAAACCAAGAAACGAAAAACACCTTACACAGTGTCCAAATAGAAGTATTACAATTATATACGTAGGTCTCACCTTGCTTGGAGATGCACTACGTGGTGAGCCCTCCCTTGAAAGCCCAGGAATTTTGTCTGTAATAAACAGAAACAAGATATTAAGCTTAAATTGGTCAATAACCTAATTTCTAATGAGCGGTTTAGGAAGATGGGGAGCCAAGAAAGAAGTGAAGGTGCTACGTTGAATAGTCTGAGAAAAAGGGTTGACTGGTTCCACAATCCAGACATGTACCTAACCATCAGGCAGTCAGGAGTCACCGCACCATCTCCAGTGGCTGAACTGTCACAGATTTTCACTTGGACAATACTTCTACTGAAATTTGGGGGTTCTTTCTGTGGTGGCCCCTCACATACAAACACAGTGAAGTGTTTCTAGATCTTGTCAGACTCACTTCTATTGTTTGTAAGGTCCTATTTTGGCTTTTGTGGTTGGTTTAAAATTATTCTTTCATTTTATCTTCATATATGTATTACTTCAGTTTGTCGATTTGGTTTTATTGCTTTTATTTGGTTTTACTGTCTGAACTCTTTCTCTGTACTCTCTCTTAACCAGTTTCAAAGGAATCTAAGGCAGCCAGCAGACTCACTGTCTAGGAACAAATGATCTCTGAAGGCCAGAGCACAGAAGACAAACGTTGCAATTTGAAAGACTTGACTTCAGGAATATCCATCAGACACCCTAGACCCTCCCTCTCTGCTCCACACAACCAAGTGGCATCTTTATGAAGCTTGACAAAGTGGTAGGCAGTTGTACGGAGGTGGGTCAGCTGCCGGACGCATTAGTGACGCTTTCTGTCAGTCTCAGATAACCAGAGCTCTGTAAAGGTTAAGCTTAAGGATTAGAAGATTAAAATACAGTGTGTTATATAGATTTAAAAAGAAAGACACCTTTATAGTGTATGACAGGCATTAGGTGTTTGGTGCTTTAACAGCCAATATTTCAGTCTTGCCTATTGTGTTTTACGACTGGATAATCAGAATTCATGTTTAAGATTCGAGGACGACGGTCTAAAAAATGGAAATCTAAAGAAAATCAGAAGACATCAGCTCTGGAGATGGAGCAAAGGAAAGACAAAGAGACAAACTAGGTTTACACCAAAACCAACACATGGACATGTCAAATTGTTAGTTACCAGATTAGCATTATGAAACAGTGTCTACGCTACAGGTTGAGTAGCTATTGCAAAGAGTCGCAGTGGCTATGTTTATATGGTAAGAAAAATCAGATAATCAACAATAATCATGCGTTTATATCAGGGTTTATACAGGCAAAAGCAGGTTAATTTTAATGCTTTTTAATGCCAATTTAATGCCCAAATACAATATTTTAATACCACGAATGCAGAAAGAGTTTTGCAAACATTTCATCAAACAGAGGAAGAGAATTGGCCAAAACAGCAACTGAATGTGTTTTGGACCATAACTTTGGTATTTTCAATGAACTTACAGTAAAAAATGTTGAGCAATGCCATATTGGTACAATAGATTCAGATTTAATGCCAGTATGAATCCAATTTAATAGTTTTAATGAGATTTATTGCCCCGTGGGAACCCTGTATATCCACTTCGGAAATTTGATAATCGAAACCGTGGGGTTCAGTGACACAGCACAGGTTTAGTTATTCAAAAGTCCAGGGTTCAAACCAAATTAACTGTGTGTAATTTTATTTTTTCATTAATTGCAGTGATCACAGCCAAGTAAAACACAAATAGCACAAACTGTGCTCAATATTTTTTTAATATACACTGCGGTAACAATTATTATGCAAATTGTATTTCAGTGCCATAAAAAGGTAAAAAAAAACAAAAAACAAAAACATTTCAATGAAACTCATCATCCATGAGTTTCATTGAAATGTTTTTTGGTATTGTGTCTCAGGGCTCTATGAATCACTGACATCAATCTCAGATGCCTGTGACAATTAGTTGTCAGGTAAGTCCAGTTAAAGGAAAAAGTACTGAAAAGGACGTTCCACATTATTAAGGAGACCACCATTTTCCAAGTAATATGGGAAAGAAAAAGGATCTCTCTGCTGATGAAAAGCGTGAAATAGTTGAATGCCTTGGTCTAGGTATGAAAATCTTCAATATTTCATGAAAGATCAAGCGTAATCATCGTACTGTTAATAGATTTGTGGCTGATTCAGAGCACACACAAGTTTGTGCAGATAAAGGCACAATGAAGACGGTTTCTGCCAGATAAACACATCAAATAAAGAGAACAGCTGCTACAAAGCAGCAAACAGGTATTTGAAGCTGTTGGTGCCTCTGGAGTCTGCTGAACATCAAGGTGTAGGACCCTCCAGAGGCTTGCAGTTGTGCATAAACCGTCTATCCAGCCTCCCTAAACTGTTCACTGAATGCTTTATTGTTCTTCATTATTTGTGGTTACTTTGCCCTATGTTCCTTTGTTTATGATTTGCTACCCTGCAAATGTTAAATGTAATGTTTTTTTTTTTTATATTTTTGGGGTGGGCGCTTATAAGCCTTTAGCTTCGGCCCACTCCCTTTGAGCAGGTCAACTGCTCAAACAAATAAACTAAACTAAACTAAACTAATGCTGATGAGCAGAAACGGCTGCAGTGGGCCCAGAAATACATGAAGACTCATTTTCCCGTGTAACCGTGGATGGTCAGATGGATGGAGTAGTGGATGGTTGTTGAATGGCTACAACAAGGCTGTGATGTCAGCAAGGAGGTGGCGGAGTCATATTTTGGCCTGGAATCATGGTGAGAGAGCTGGTTGGCCCCTGTAAGCTCCCTGAAAGTGTTAGGGTTTCTGACTGACCACTGCAGTCGTTTCTGCTCGTGAGCATTCAATTAACAGTTTAGGGGTGGCCGGATAGAAGGTTTATGCACAACTGCAAGCCTCTGGAGGGTCCTACTCCTTGATGTTTGGGAGATTCCAGAGGCACCAGCAGAACTGGCAGAAACCGTCCTCATTGTGCCTTTATCTACACAAGCCCGTGTGTGCTCTGAATCAGCCACAAATCTCTAAACAGTACGATGATTACGCTTAATCTTTCATATCGAAGATTTTCATACCTTTCATACCTAGACAACTAATCATCCCAGGTGTCTGAGATTGACGTCAGTGATTCAAAGATCCCTGAGACACAATACCATCCATGAGTTTCATTGAATTTTTTTTTTACCTTTATGTCACTGAAATACAATTTGCATAATAATTCTAACGCAGTGTAGATGTTACCGAAATCCACTGAGGATAGATTAATGTTCTACTGTATGTGCAGTAACATTAACCAGCTGTACACAATGCTTACTCTTTAAACACATTTTAGGATTTATTTCATAGATAATTTTGGTGATTTTTAAATTCATTTTGATCTTATTTGATGCCTTCAGTATGTTTATTATCTTTAATTCTTTGTCTTTGCAAAAACTTAGCACTGTTGCTGTATTTGATTAGCACATGCACAAAGATTGAAAAGAAATCAGATGACATAAATATCAGATAATGCATATCAGATTACGCAGTTTAGATGACACTTCAATCAGATCACAATCGGACTTTTTGTCTGCATATAAACGTAGCCAATGACTCATTAACTATTGACATAGGGTAACTATGCACATGGGTGAAACAGTAATTAACAAAAATCAACCATTTTAATTCAGAAGAAATGTAGAAATGTGCTACAAGATAAGTTCTAAAAATCAACTAGCTTTGACAGCTACAAACAGAAGAAACAGATTAGCCTGCTTTCACCCAGGTTTAGGCAGTATTTGTTCGATGTACCGACCCAAAGTTTCATGTCCACTCTGTTGAGAATACAGCGCCCCCCAAACGTATTCAGAGAGACCTGCATGCCCCTCTGTAGAGTCCGTACCTGAAAATCCAATGATTCAGACGGTCAGTCATCGTATTTTCTTATTTTACAATAATAGAGTTAACATGATGGGAGAGAAAATATGACCCATCAAATATGACCCTGTTTATTGTACAAGTACATTCATTTTAAACTGTCCTATTAAAGTGCATGTGACACATTAGAAAATGTTTTGCAAAAACATAGTAAACACAATTATATTTAAGATTTTGCTAAAGCTTGTCCCCAGCTTTCTTAAGTTTGGCCATTTTTGTGATGATTAAAGTTTGACTTCTTGGACACCAACAGAAGGCAAACAATTTTAAACATAGATGAAGGCAAACCATTTTAAACCGTTGCCGTGCAACCATGTTAAGGCCCTGTCCACACGTACATAGATACTTTTATAAACTCAGATATGTGTCTGCGTTTGGGCCTTCTGGCCACACGCATCCAGATGAATGACTGATCATTACTGTGGATACTTTATAACGCTGTATAAACGGAGAGGTGTGGACAGAATATCTGGATAATTATTTCTCCAAGCTGCGCGTATCCATGGCAACATTGTTAGTTTGATCAATAAATGAGCCCATGGGGATGAAACGCTGAGTCATCAGTTCTGCAAAAAATCTGTGGTGTGGACAGAGAGTTTTTTATACGGTTGTAGAAAAGTCTGCGTTTTACTTCCTGTCAGCAGCTTAAAAATTCAAATCAAAATATTTTTTCTGCCCGAGATTTCTTCATTAAAATTGCTGCTTCACTGAAATAAAATAATTATGCAACTGATGTTATCCTATAACTAGGTAACTAGGAGAAATTTGTCTTGAAATATATCAATATGCTCCTTTAGCTATAAACATTGTTTTGTTGTAACAGCACAATAAGAAGATGGAACGTTTCTCTGTTCAACAAGCTACTACAGGAATCCCCCGACAGCCAGGTAGATGAATAAACAAAGTCAGATAAATTGTTGTATGAAGAAATGTCAAGCTGTCTCAATTAATCTGACTTTGAGGACTTTTCGCGTAATCCTATTTGTGTAAATTACCCGAATCTGCGAAAGAATCAGAATTGTACTCAAAACCCATAAATCCTCAACTTCAACCTGTTCTAAACTGTTCTGCACTCGGCAAACCGTTTTAATGCACTGAACGCTGGTCAAGGTATTTTTAGTTTTTAAAAAAGTAAAAAAAATGTATTAAAAAAAGGCAATTCTACAATACTGTTACCCTCCTGAGAAAAAGAAGATAAATAAAAACATTTGGACGTTGTTATATCCCAAGAAGAAATATATCACTACATACTCTTGCATTGCGCTGCAGGGAATGGCAGATTCTTGGCTCGGTCTGGTGAGTAGCCCCTGCTGCTGACGCTGGAACCAGATCGACTGTGTGGGGAGCGGGCCACCTCTCTGCGCACGGGGGAGCGCTCTCTGATGGGAGCAGTGAATGGAGCGGTCTTCCTCCTGAACCACAATCAGAAGAATGCAACATAGTGAAAAGACTGAATAAGTGCCTTAATGTTACTGATCGTAAAACGCATGGTCAAGATTTAGTTTTTATATTTACCTTTGTTGGACTATTAACGGTATAATGTACAGGATTTAAGAAGTCATATTTTTATTTTTACTAATACCAGTAGTACCCAACTGGACTGTTACCACTACTTAACAGAAAGCTCAATGCTGCCATCTACCAATTTTAAGAGTACTGCATTAATCCACTACGGTTAGATATTGGAAAAACACAGTAAATAAGGGTTGCAATATTAACTCTAATTGCAATTGAATAGTGTAGAAATTACAATTACCAAAACATAATAATGGCTGCAATTGTTTTTTCACAATTTAATACCATTTGCAACAAAATGTAGGTTTAGATGAAGTTTCTCCCTTGTGTTATGAAACCTCGCCCACCAAGATTATTTTAGGGTAGCTGGGCAGGCTTGTTGGACAGGGGGCTGTGGACATAGCAATGACAACCAGGTAGTAACAAAATAAAATATGTAAAAGAAAAAAATTAATTCCTACATACTAATGTTAATAATGATTATACTATTGAATCTATTGAATAATAGATTGATAAAAAATCATAAACAAAACATTAACTAATAATTACTATAATAACAATAATAATAACAATTGAAAGAAGTGAGTAACGAAAGATGGTGAGTGGTCATGTCAGTTATGATTGGTATTTGCGAACATCAGGTGTAAACTTACTAAATAACCAACTTACCACTTACATAATGACTTTTGACTTGACCAATATATAAAACATTCTCGTATTACTACTTACTATGGTCTAGTAGTTTGCAGGATCCAGTGTTAATGTAATGTAATAATAATAATAATAAATTATTATTATTAAACACAAAATTATATTGAGGAGGGTAATGAAAACTGGGAAGCAGCAAGATCTCGGCGTATAATATGTATTAATGTACCTTTATAACATAAAAGTAACTCTCGGTAATGTTTGGCACGGGTAACAATCAAAGAAATATATTAATGATCGCATTTTGTTACTTGCTTTGTACTAGACATGGTACATGAAACAAGATTGTTGTTGTAGTTGTGCTACCTTTCAATTAATTATATAAACAGTTCAAATATTGTTTTGTAAGTATGTAAGTTGTTCTGTGCTAATGTAGCTGTTTGAAATGTATCAAATTCTCTTTAGATGATGTCTTGTTGATGTTTTGTTCCTTCTATACCATTGTGAAATGTACTTTTTTATGGCACTGAATTTGGGGGTAGGCGCTCATAAGCTTCTTGCTTCAGCCCACTCCTTTTGAGCAGAATGTATACTGCTCAAATAAACAAAATAAATGAAATAAATAAAATGACTTATGGAAGCACTACTTAATACAGCTGTAGTCAGGCAGCATACTGTATGTAAAGTCAAACAATGTACAGCAACCTTTAAGCTTGTAACAATATACATTTAATTTGGAATGTAGCTACGAGCTCTTACCATGTCAAATGCTGCAAATTATAAGGTCTATATTACTGATTGTATAGTGGAAAATGTCGTATAGAAAAATGTAACTCATAAACAGGTACACGCCCGTGAGTGCCTGGATAATGGTATACTTGAACTTTTCATATTTTTATGGTAACTTTATCAATGTTTTTTTTTTTTAGAGCAAAAATTACATTTTTGATGGAAACCTACTTTGTTTTTCTTTTTATATATTTTTATATATTTATGCAGTTTTCTTCCAAAAATAAACAAGACAAAATAAAATACACACACACACCGCCACAAACAAATAATCAAAACTGCCTAAGTACAGGCAGGGATTATACAGGCAAGTCCAATATGATGCTCTTCAGTGCCATCTTCATTAGTTGTACAATTACAATTAGGGGGTAATTTATCAAGGCGGATGCTAAATAGTGGGTGCAAACTGAAAAATCAAATCTGCTATTCTGTGAACATGTTGCACTCAGTTTACCATTTGATGTTGCCCATATTACAGTATCAGGCTACCAAATTCAATATGCAAATAAGACAATGCTGCGCGAGTACAAAATGCACAAATGACTTTATCAATGTAATGTGAATTATGAGATACAGTTGTTATTAGTTGAGTTCCCAATGCGAATGGGTGATTGACATGACGTGCATATTTTGTCCGAGTGTTATATTTCTTTTTAAAATAATTTGATATTTCATTACATGTATCACTTTATTCTACAAAACCTATTTAGTTTAAACACATTTTCATCACATTTCAATAATAAACATTTTCTTATGTTTTCACACCTCAAACCCCTAAAATGTCAGGTGGTGCAACCGTCCGAGCAAATGATTAGACTAATAAAGCTTCTGAAAATTGTATTTTCAGGGTAACAATTAAAAAATAAAACATCATGGCATAATTGTATGTTAAATATCTTTCAAATAAGCCGTCATTTGTGAATATTAATAGTTTTAAAGCGTTTGAGATCACAAAAAAACTTTTGTCCGACAATTTGTAATCTTCAAATATCAGGGTCGCACAACCGTAAGAACTGGGCTGGTATTTTGAGATAAAGAATAGTATCATCAAACAGGATATGACATCAGCCAGAAGAACAATTAGTCTTTATGGCTGTGGAGTGAAAAGGTTTGAAAATCTCTTTCAAGAATTCAGAAAAAATAGCTTTTTTCCGACTCATAGGTAAACTGTCACACTTTTGGTGTCAGGTGCTACAACCAATGTAAATATTGGAAAATATTATTTTATTATAAAAGTCTTAATTTGTTTAAAAGTAAATGTTTACACATGCTTACACATGCTAAAGCTAATAAAAGAGTCCACATAAAAGCCAATTTAATTTGAAATTAGTTGCTAATGTCAGGTGGTGCAACCAGACAGTCAAGTGGTGCAACTGCAAAAAATGTCAAATTACCATCTAAAAACTATAGGGATGCACTGATCCAATACTGGTATAAGTTATCAGAGTCAGTACTAGAAAAAAAAAATCAGTTATTGGTTTCAAATATCAGATACTGAACCGAAAACTGTTTTGGGCTGACACCGAGCACTCAGTCCATGGTCCTCTGGTTTTCTTGCTGATTACAGCATCAGTCAGTTACAGATTACAGATGAAATGTTCAGAGGAGAAAGACTGTCTAAGATATACTTGGCAAAGATTTGACTTTGTACAATTTTTTGGAAACTATTTAAATTTTAGAAAAAACTTGGTTGCGCCACCTGACACGTTTTTATACAGAGAAGCTACAAATACATAAAAAAAAACATTTAAATACTTTTAAATGTTATTTAACAAACATAACTTGTTTAAACACAAAATTATTGACTCAAAAATATGCACGCCATCAGTTTTGAAAAAACTTTTGAAAATATGTTTTTTGACCCCTTATACGTCATTGACCCGAATACAAATGTGAAATGCACGAGTACTGAGAGTATTGAATATAGGGGTAGGCGCACATAAGCTTCCTTGAGTCAGCCTACTCCTTTTGAGCTTCCATTACTGTGTAATGATGTGACTTTTGTAAGTAAATGAATGTCAACAGCTCAAATAAACTAAACTAAACTTAATACACTTGGGCATATTTAAAATGTGCATTGACAAGGCCCTTGATAGAAGTAATAATAGTAATATCAAATAATCAATGTAATCATAATAGCAATACTTTTTAGATATTAGATATTACTTCAAAATGTTTACCTTTTACTTATTTGGAGTGGTGATGAAAGCATAGGTAATGCACACAGAAATCCATGTTTGTTTACAATTTTGTTTTCAATTAAAAATACGCAAGACACAAACACCACTTATTAAGTTATGGTGAGAAGTGAAATAGCTCATACCCGCGGTCTAGGTTGAGAATGGCTTGTACTAATGTGTCCTCTCCGCTCTCTGGAAGGGCTCTTGCAGCTGGGTAGATGCCCTGGCCTCTTACTGCGTGAGATGGTGCACGAGCACTGTGGAAATGTGACACACAGAGGTTCAGATGGTACATTTTTGACAAGATCGTGAGATATTGATATGTTAAAATACAATTTGTAATGTCCAAGTTTCTTTTGACATAAAAAAGCGGCGGAGGAATCGAACCAAGGACCTTGGTGCTGTGTGACGACAGTTCAAGCCACTTTATCATCATGAACATAATCCAGCAAAGGGAACAAGGCCTGCATGATATTGGTGCAGTGAAGACAGAAGCATATAGTTTGACGCATAAAGCAATTGTAGCTATGCTCAAAACATGCTTAACTGTGCAATGGGGGCTATTTAAGCACTGCCCCTGACATGATCAGATCAAGTCTGGTGAAGGTGTCTCCTTAAACACTAGGGAGCTTCACGGATTACAGTGAGGGGAGAACCATTCTGGATCAATGATGGAAATGCCAATTCAATAAAAGGCAACATCAGGTATTAGGGCTGCTCTATTAATCTATAACTTACAGATATTGCAATAGCAAAGCCTCCCCTTTTAGTTTTCTTGCATCTCTGGCGTTTGAGTGATAGACATGTTCGCTAATCAGAATCATCAAGTGCACAGTACACAAACAAGACGCGTCTCTTGAACTGGGCAAACTATGCCCTGTTCACGAGGCAGCCCTAGAGCTATTGAACGGATTGGAGTCGTTTTAGTCTTATCTTTTGTATTTATGTTGTGCAGCATGATGCCAACATTTAAACAATGAGTAAAGTGATCTTGAATGGCAATAATAGAATTTACTGCTAATACTCAAAGGTATAAAAGTCGTAATCAAATCCCAAAAATCTGTCTGCAAAATTGCTATTAAATTCTGCAGCCCGACCAGATACATTTATGATGATGAAACATTACATTATAATATGGTTAAATGCTCAACAGACAAATGAAGTACATTTGGCAAAACATACGTAGAGTAAAAAACTCAGAGCATTGGTCTGTCCTAAATTAGTTTTACAGCAATGTCAATTTGTGTTTTAGAACAAAATATAAAGCACTGTGAATCCCCAGAGACTCCAAATAATGTAAATATTGTGAGACAAGCTGCAATAGGTCAGAGCAGATGGGTTGACGCTTCCTGCAATATAAACATGTGTTGCAGATAGACCTCATCGACTACAGAGAGAAAACAACTGGTTGTAAAAGACTGTCCCCTGCTGACCACATAAAATAATAACAATTGACACCATGCCGCAAAACACAGCACACATGAAAACCACAACAGAAAAAAAGATATGTACAGTGCCTTGCGAAAGTACTAATACACCTTGAACTTTTGCACATTTTGTCAAGTTTACAACTCTAAACATAAAGATTTTATTTTTGAATTTTTACTGAACGTTCACACACAAGTAACAGATCACTCTGAAGTGAAAGCAAAATGATACATGATTCTGTTATTTTTCAAAAAATAGAAAACCGAAAAGTGGGGTGTGCATAAGTATTCATACATCATGAAATACTACTTTGTGGAACCCCCTTTTGCTGCAATAACAGCAGCAAGTCTTTTGGGGTATGACTCTACAAGATTTGCACATCTAGAGACTGACATTTTAGGCCATTCATCTTTACAAAACAACTCAAGCTCTGTCAAATTAGAAGGAGAGCGTTTGTGAACAGCAGTTTTCAGGTCTTTCCATAGATTTTCAATAGGATTTAGGTCAGGACTTTGACTGGGCCATTCTAACACATTAATATGTTTGTTTTTAAACCATTCCATTGTAGATTTAGCTTTGTGTTTAGGGTCATTGTCCTGCTGGAAGGTGAATCTCCGCCCCAGCCTCAATTCTCTTGCTGACTCCAGCAGGTTTTCCTCCAAAATGTCTCTGTATTTGGCTCCATCCATCTTCCCAACTATTCTTACAATCTTCCCAGTCCCCGCTGAGGAAAAGCAGCCCCATAGCATGATGCTCCCCCACCATATTTGACACTGGGGATGGTGCACTCAGGACGATGAGCAGTGTTAGTTTTGCGCCATACATAACGTTTTGCATTTGGGCCAAATAGTTCAATTTTTGTCTCATCTGACCAAAGCACCTTCTTCCACATGGTAGCTGTGTCCTCCATATGACTTCTAGCAAACTTCAAACGGGATTTCTTATGGCCTCCTTTCAATAATGGCTTTCTTCTTGCCACTCGTCAATGAAGGCCAGATTTGTGTAGAGTACGACTTATAGTTGTCCCAAGTACAGATTCCCCCAGCTCAGCGGCAGTACGTCACAGCTCCTCCAGAGTTATCTTGGGCACTTGGTTGCATTTCTGACCAGTGCTCTCCTTGTTCGGTCTGTTAGTTTAGGTGGATGCCCGTGTCTTGGTAAGTTCACAGTGGTGCTATACTCTTTCCATTTCCGAATGATGTATTGAACAGTACTTCTCCACAACTTTATCCCTGACATCTGTGGTGTGCTCCTTGGCCTTCATGATGTTGTTTAGTGACCAATACCAGGGCTCGAAATTGCGACCATTTTGGTCGCATATGCTCCCAAAATTATGCCTTTGCGATCTAAAAATAGAATCACTCGCATGTTTGCGACTGCAAACAAATGCTCCGGTCCACCTTAAAAGAAAACCTTCTCGTGCTACCTTAAAAACGCTTGTGTCAATGTTTTCACAAATGCTGCCTGCCAAGAACAGCAAACTTTCCATTCTAGAATAGTTTGAGAGCATATCTGAACAGTACGATCTGTTCTCTCTTTTGGCTCAGTGCCGCTGTCATTCCTCCCAGTCACACGCGCTGGGCCGATCTGTACCAGCCCAGTGCGTGTTCTCTGCATGTGCCTGTGCACCGCTCTCATTTATCTGCCCACTTTCATTTAATAAGCCAATGTATTTACGCAACTGTACAGTCTTTATGAGAAAACGAGGAATATATATATCATTCATAAACTCATTGGGACTGGGAACTATCTCTAAAATGACGTGCGAATCGATGTCGGGCGGAGAAGCAGCGCAAACTTCAATCCAACCCGCTCGCCCCCTCGTGCAGCGCTGAAAGCGAATCATCACCGCTCTCGCAAAATACAAAACGTAAAGTCACAAACGCAATGTTTAACACGTCTTCTAAGGTTCTGGCAAAAGGGTTTGCCGCGTGTAGCGCGATCTATGGAGCTTTCTCCGCAGCACAGAGTGAGGAGAGTGTAGATGCAGAGAGAGGAGACGATGAAGTGCAGTGAAGCAGGGGCGGAGCAAGTCGGGGATTGGGGTCGATCTGGTGTCCCATTTATAATGTTAAAATTTAGCCTAATGAGTTTTGTAGATTGGTGAATCATTGCAAACAGCTAAAATAATACTTCTAAAATGCAACAGAAGGCTGGAAGTGGCATGTGATATGCTTAAATTTCATTCATCCCTGTTAAAAGCGTCCCTGTTTTTTTTGGGTTCCGCTCCTACATTTTATACTGTGCTCCTAAATTTCAGAATTAGGAGCATAAGCGCTACCAAGAAAAAAAGTTAATTTCGAGCCCTGAATACACTCTGACCATAGCTGTGAGGCCCTCACAGAACAGCTGGAATTATACTGAGAGTAGATTACACACAGGTGGCCTCTATTTAATGGTTTGGGCAAGGTGTGAACATTCTGCAGTCATTAGGAATGTTATAAAGGCAATTTAATGCACTCAGAAAATGCTGTATGAATACTTGTGCACGCCCACTTTTCTATTTTTTGTAAAATAACAGAATCATGTATCATTTTGCTTTCACTTTACAGTTGTCTGTTACTTGTGTGTGAACTTTCAGTAAAAAATTCAAAATAAAATCTTAACGTTTAGGGTTGTAAACATGAAAAAATGTGCAAAAGTTCAAGGTGTATTATAGGGATGGGTAACATGAAGCTTCATGAAACACCAAAGCATTTGACGCGATTGTGCCGAAGCCTGGAAACACAGTTCGAAACAGACTCCACAGTGACATCATGAGGCAATGTTTCAGTACTACAACATTCACAATGGTTCAGCGGAGAGATGAAACACTACACCAGTGGGTGATAAGGGGCTCAAGCATACACCCGCATCTTTGGCTGTTTTTGTTTTGTTATTGTTTCTTTTGCTTTCTTTGTTTTCGTTGTTGTTTTTGTTTTCAGTAGGCTTATGTGTGAGTTAATGTTGTTGCCCTATGCCCTTTGGCTATTTCAGTTATCCTTCATTCAGTGTATGCTTTAAATCAATGTAAACAAACATTAAAAAAGAAAGGGAAAAAAAAGACACCCACGTCTTTGGGCGAAGTTGCCTTGTCAACAATATGATTCAATAGATATAACCCGTAAATCACAAGTGTTCTTTGATTCTCTTCTCACATGCGAGCATGGTCAGCCCATTATTGACTTAATAATGGGGTTTGTAAGATCAAGACTCGTCTATTTTCTTTGGTTCGGTCATTTGATTTCAAACATAAATTGGCACCTATGACCATCTTATTCAGTATTATCGCCGATAAAATTTGATTAGACCTACATCTCACATAAGGTCAGCCAATACTATACTACTCCTACTACTACTAATAATAACAATAACAATGATCATAGTAGTTTAAATTTCAAAACCTATTCAGTCAAGCTTTTATTTGCACATATTAAAACGGCCACAAGTACATATGTGCCATAATTTTGAATTCAGTGCTTCTGATGAAATCTAAATGTGTTTGAAATAAATCCACTTTTCATTAGGCTATTTTTTGGTGTGTGTGTCTGTATGAGTTATATTGTCATAAATAAAGACGGAAGGGGGTTTCACATTTCAAGATTTTTATTCAGAAATATAATGTTCTCTGCTGTGGAAGGACTTAGTCTATTTCTTTTCTTACTAATAACTTCTCCTGCTTTAGAAAACACTCTCTCACAAGGTACACTTGTCGCAGGCATACACAAGTATTTTTTTGAGAGAATGAACAAATGTGGGAATCTCTCTCGCCTCTCACAAAACCCACAAGGGACAGATGTGCTAACGACTTTTAAACTTTATGGGAGATAGGTTGAGACAGGTGCGCTGTTCTGTGGTTCGTTGAAACTCCTGTCAGTCAAATGCGTGTTCGGCACGGGTGCCCCCTAGTGAAACACTTGCAAAACAGCGGGGTTTCATGAAACGTTTCTCAGATCCAGTCACGTGACATGCGCGGTTTGAACCTTGTTTTGAAGCAGTGTTTTGACACGCATGCGTCATGAGACTTTGACATAGTGTCGAATCCCGTGGTTCAAGACGGCCATCCCTAATGTATAAGTACTTTCGCAAGGCACTGTACATATAAAAATGGATTTACCAAAATTCTAGAGTTCTTCCAGCATGAGGATCCTCTCTGGGTCCTCTCTGAGCGGGGTAAGGATACTCTTCCTGCAAGAACAGAAAAGTTGCAATGTAAAAGTAATGTACAATATTTCATTTGACCAACTCTTTTCGGGGCAAATGGATCTAAACTGCTGTTGACATCCCAGTTCCCATTTATCAGTTAAGCCCAGTTAAGCCCATAATGATTAATTGAATAATCAAGTTTCAGAGTCCACATAATACAGGTATGTTTAAGAATTACTTATTACAATAATAATCTTTGTATGTTTTAATCAGAACCCAAAGATGTGAAGACAGGCTGCACGACAAAACACTTGCCTGGCTCTGCCATACTATTCCCTGTCCATTCCACGCAGGGAAGTTAATCTAGTAACTGAGTATGGCTGCAACTAACGATTATTTTGTAATCGATTAATCTATTGATTATTTTTACGATTAATCGATTAATCGCTTGGCTGTGAATGGTGTGGGAAAATAGTATTTTTTCATATATTTTTTTATCACATAAAGCTAAAGTGGCGCCGCTTGAGGACGTGTTGATGGAGTAAATTTAAAGTAAGTGTTTGTTGGAGGCTCTTAGTGCTAATTCTGCTCTCTGACTGGATGAGACACAGACAGATATTCATGAAATTTACAATGTACAAAACACTACAGACCCCAACTATAAAAACAAAGTAGGTTTTCATCAAAAATACTACATTTTCATGTAATTTTTGCTCTATTTCAGTCTGTGTGAACCAGAAAACAATTAAATCGATTACTAAAATAGTTGTTGACTATTTCAATAATCGATTAGTTGTCGATTAATCGATTAGTTGTTTGCCAGAGGGCATCACGTTGGTCACCCCTGTGTTAAACCATCATCTATCTTATTTAGTGATGACACTGGACACATTTTCTGTATTAATTGTTAAAGATATTTTGAAAAGTATAAATAAGTAATCAAATTCCCAACAGTCTGTCACAAACGTTTAAAGTTAGTGAAACGTGTTCATTGCATCAAGGCCTGATTTGAACCCTACCCCCCTTTGAAATCCCCTAAATCTCATCAACTAAAAAAGATATGCAGCTCAAATTACACTCAGAGAATAGTTAGTATATCAACATTAACTGTGCCAAGTTTGAAGCAAATCCCAAAAGATTGAATTGAATTGTAGTTTAAAAGGTGTAACTTTTCCATGGAATGGTCTCACAGGCCTGTATGGACAAATTCATGAGAATTCCCCACCTCGGAGAGGGAGCATGGAAAACATTCTCTGTTAGAGCTGGAGATCCGTTTGAGGTACAGAACTCATCTTGGGCTTAATGTGAAGCTAATGAGTTGGGGATGTTTTCTATTTACATTTGAAATGGTAAAGATAAACACAAAAGACAATAATCTTTGAAGTGCTTTTGTCATCTAGGACATTTCTTTTGGATTTTTGTAGATGTATAGTTTAATATATGGAAAAAGAAAGAGCTAAAGCCCAAAACTGTCATACGACTTTGTTCCTCATCATGTTAGCTTTCTTTGTTCTCAATTTCAATAATCTGTGATTCTGTATGTGACCACAGCACTACTTTGGATAGAATCACAAAGTTCTGTTTGAACCCTGTCCCCCACAGCTGAACGGGGCCGAGTTGCAACGGGGGTCCCCACGGGAAATGACCCATGGCATACTCGACTGACAGATACTAGTTTGAAGGTAGCAAAAATGTGCCTGGGACGGGGTCTGGCTCCCGGACTACTTGTTTACCGTCTATGTCCAGACCCACCTTTTTACATGCAGAAAGAAGTGGGTGTGGTTTACCAGGCAAACAAAACATATTGCATTGCAATATCAGGTGATACAGTATCGCAAGAAGCCACAATACATCTGACTGAGATCTACAGACTTTCTACGAAAGGGGCATGGAAATTACAAATTTGGATAAGTTCAGTTTTAGTTGTAATGTTGCTACTTTTGTTCCACTTTAGCCTCGTTTAGTGCTTATTTAGTGTGTTGACACAATGTGCTGAATAATACATTTCTTACAATTTGTGTTCAAATGGAACATACTGAGTCGAAATGGTTAAGTAAAATATCGTTATTATCGCAAAATTGCACACCCATATCACATATCGAAAGGTTTTGTCAATATTGTGCAGCCCTAATGAAATAAATTCACTCTCACCCTTCTTTGAGCTGGAGTTGGACCTGGCCTGCGTTCTGCAGGGAAATGAACATTGTCTGCATGGTAGCCCCTCTCCTCTGAATGGTAACTACGTGGACCACCGCCGTTTGGGAAAAAGCGTGGAGCGCCTTCATACCCACTGCGACCATATTCTTCCTCTGGTCTGTAAGGGCCTCTTCTCTCCACTGCACCAGCTGCACGGGGATAAGGACCCTTAAAAATGTACAAGAGAACATAAAAATGATGTTTTTCAATAATTTGGTGCTTAACAAAGCAAAAACCTATCGTTACACATGGCATTGTACTGTTGAATTACATCTAAAATCGACGTACCGCAACAAAGTCACTTACCGGTCTCTCAGATATAAAACGTTCTTCATATACTTCCCGTACATTTCTCTCCCTTCTGTATGCCACTGCAGAGAGAGAATAGGGAAAAAGATATAACATTACCAGTTCACTGAGCCCTCAACATTACACATTATGGACTGAGAGTCAAAGCAAATAATAACTGAATGTTGACACTCATGCGTTGCTTGGCTTTTGTCATGCATGGTGGAATGTCAAGTGCACAACCAAGTTGAAGTTGACTAAACCATGTGAATATACAGTATATTAGCTCACAGTTGAGATAAATTGTTTCACTTGGGTGTTGCAATGCTTTTCAGGCGAAAAGTATGATAACACTGTTACCACGTACTTACTTCTGCGTCTCTTGAGGAAATCCGAATGAATTTGGTATAATTAGTAGTTCAGCACTACCTGCAAAAAAGATGGCTCAAAGTTAAGACTTTGCCTAATATGCAAAAAGGGTACCATAGTACCCAGTCACAGAAATAATTTTAATTCCAATTAGCATAAGGCGCATCATCAAAATGCACATAGAATAAATGTTAACGTAATCGGACAGGACGTGTAGTTACTCATTTTGCACAATAACAACCAGATATCAGGGTAACCAAGGAGCTAGCCTTACCAAGCCTCGCACGTTTAGCAATGAAAGCTACTGACTTTGTGAATGCAATCTCTTAAAAGTCCATCACAGTTCAACACGTCACTGAGAATATCTGATCAAGATAAACTTACATACGTATTACCTTGTTTTTATGTGGTGCAACTCGAAAAATACTCTTACACTAAGCTATAATTTGTTTAGCCTAGCTTTCGCGGTGGTGCTGATTCCTACGTCATCATAGCGTACCGTACGTCATAAAGTTGCGCCGCAGCTTGGTTCTGTTTGCCGTAGTTGTAGCTTTTTGTTTTTACATTTATTGTGCATAAATCGTACCGCTCATCTGAAAGAAAAGTCGTTGTAAGTGTTTAAGCGTTATTTGTGCTCAATGCGTCTTATACAAAAAGCATACCATAGTTGCAATTATATACACAACATGCGAGCATCATGAGTGGGGGACTGGCACCAAGCAAAAGCACTGTGTATGTCTCGAACTTGCCTTTTTCTCTAACTAACAGTGATCTCCACAAGGTAAAAACGTCATTTTTTTCTAATACAGTATCTCTTTTGTGCATTTATGTATTCCACTTTTGTTTTGTTCTTTTAGCTGTTTACCAAGTATGGGAAAGTTGTAAAGTAAGTACCACGTCCTCATTTGTATCATGAAACTATTTTACTACTTGTTTTCCCACAGTTTTGACTTTTGACCAATGGCGTGTGAATTTCAGGGTAACGATAGTTAAAGATAAAGACACCCGAAAAAGTAAAGGTGTCGCCTTTGTTCTATTCCTGGACAGAGAATCGGCTCATAACTGTACAAGGGCCATCAATAATAAACAGGTAGGCAACGTTTATTGTGTAATATCTGTCAGTATTGTTGATTAAAGTATGTTGAAATATTGCAGTTGTTTGGGAGAACAGTAAAGGCAAGTATTGCTAAAGACAATGGACGAGCAACTGAGTTTATAAGGAGACGAAACTACACAGACAAGTCCAGATGTTATGAATGTGGGGTCAGTGCCTAATGACTTTTCTGTAACAAAAACATTTACTCAACACTATTCCGGCATAATGTACAGACAATTCATTTAAGTGTCTATTCTGTCTGTACAATGTATTAGGATACAGGACACTTAAGCTATGCGTGCCCCAAAAACATGCTTGGTGAGAGGGAACCTCCAAAGAAAAAAGAAAAGAAAAAGAAGAAAAAGCCACAAGAACATGAACAGCTGTAAGCTTTCTGTTGTTACATTGCGTAATAAAGTTTGTGTTTTGTTTTTATCTAACTGAAGGTTTTATTTCAGTGAAGTAGAGCCAGAAAGTGAAGATGAGGGAGAAGATCCTGCTCTTGACAGTTTGAGTCAAGCCATAGCATTTCAGGTAAGTACTGTAGGTGGTCTAATTTGTATGTTGCTTTTTGTTATTAAGAAATATGGTGTTCTATAGACCTGCACTGGATATGCGTATTTCACATGTGATGTGTTAATTTATATTAAATACAATCACAGATTATACATTGCACAATAACATTCTGAGCCTTTTATATTCAAGATTGTACATACATGTATTAACATTTGCTATATCTGTCCTTTTAGCAAGCATGCATTGAGGAAGAAGATGTGAAACGTAAAAGGCAAGTTGCATCTCAAGATGGTGGGCCATCAACGTCCACAGACTCTAAGAAACCAAGGATCAAAAAGAGTGCATACTTCAGTGATGAGGAGGAGCTCAGTGACTGACATAATGTCACCACTGACAGGAATAATGTTGTTATTGCCATGGATGTATATAGTGTATGAATTTACCAACTGTACTTTTAGATTTCCCCCTAAATTATTTCCAAAGTTGTATGTTTTTACATATGTGAAATGTAAAATAAATGGACCACTCTTACTCCATGATTTTTTTTAATTTTTCTTTTTTTTATATAATTACAACGATCATTTCAATCATGATCTCTGATGGTGGATGAAATCTGTTGTATCTATAATCTAAAGGTTTTTAACTGGTAGGTAGTGTTGCTTGTGAATACATTTTTAAGATTACTTGAGTAGGGTTTGGCTTGTTCATTGCTCAACTGCCCATTGTTAGTGACATTTCAGTGCTTAACTCTTTCATGTGTTGCAGACAGTTTAGATATGGATAGATCTTACATAGAGTCATTTACTGTAGCTCAGTAGCAGAGAGCATGATGCAAACATCATACTGTATATTTTACATTTTCGATTATTATGGCTATGCTTTAAGCAATTTGAGGATGGAACAAGGCCCATAGTGATCAGTGAAACATAAAACAAAACATATTTGCATAATGTATGTCACAGTCCAGTACAGCGACGATATGGAGTAGCAGGAGTGTGTAATAAAGATGCCAGTAATGGGACGCTATTACGCAGTCTCACACAATAAGGTCGCTGCTCAGCGTGTTACTGTTGTTAATTGTAGGGTGATGAGAGCGCTGGCACATTTAAGTGGTCGATTAAGTAATTCGTGTGTAATATGTGTCCATATGAGCTGACTGAGAGCGCATGAAGGCGGTGCATGGATTCATCAGGAGGAATGTCAGCCTCGGGAAGTGACGCGCGCGCTCATTGGCCGAGGCGAGTCACGGGACCATTTCCCAAGCGGAGTTTCCACGACAGCTGGAAGCCGAGCAGCAGAAGCGCATCGCTTCTTTCTTAAAATAATAGAAATAACATATCCTGTACTCATCATAGCGCTTCCTGATAAACTGCGGTCTGGCATGGGAGACAAGAGGAGTCCTACAAGGTAAACACAAAGGCGCTGTGTCCTAGATATTCGTGGTGGGGGAGCGGACATTGGCGGAAAAATGGGGTTTCTCCACGGTCTCTCTCCCTCGCTCTCTCAGTGAATGTGTGCGCGTGTGAAAACCTCAGCGCCAATTACAGTGTCGGATCAGCGCGTCTGCAGATGATTTCCCAAATCCTATCAGGCGAGCCCAGATGTGTGCTATTGATAACCTTCCTTGTTGCAAACCGAACTATTTCGGTTTCCACTCGCTCTCCTTTCTTCTCCTGCGTAAACCACTCGCTCCTTGTTTTTAATGAGTTTCCCTTTGCCTTTTTATTTATTGTTTTAAAGGCCGAAGCGTCAACCGAAATCCTCCGACGAGGGGTTGTGGGACTGCAGCGTGTGCACGTACAAGAACACGGCAGAGGCTTTTAAGTGCATGATGTGTGATGTCAGGAAAGGGACATCAACAAGGTAAGCTACGGATGCACATTAGCCACAATGCACTTGGGCTCTCAGGCACTGGAGCTCCCGAGGGGATCAGGGGCTACCCCTCATTAAACCATTTTACCATTACACTTTCTGCAGGCAAATTGTGTATATTCTGTGTTAAAACGCAGTGTACAGCACTACAATCTATTCTTGTAAATCATAGTTGTTGTTTTTATTCTTTTATAGAATCAGAATTATGTAGCCTTTACTTTATTGATCACCGAGGTGATATTCTTTTCGCTACAGATTGTAATGTAAGTAAATTTGAATTGGTATAAAAAAGATAAAATAAACTGCAATTTGAAAATATAAATATAAAAAAGCATGATTGTCTAGGTAGAACTTACTAAACCAAACATCATAAGAGTAAGTTATTAGTACACATGCAATTCTAATCTATATGACAAAGTATAATAAACACATCACTCTCAGATATAGTAAAATATACAGTGCAGTCCTGTGAGGAAACTCCTGTTGTGATATTGACCTATACAAAACGATTGATTGATAGATATATATTGATTGGTTGATTGATTACATATCGTGTGCTCAGTAGCATGGATGTCAAACTGTTGCACATTGTCATTTTGATGACATTAGCTGTTATTTTTTATAAAACACAACAACAACAACAATTTGGTAGTAAGTGAAGTAAAAAAAAAAAACAGTACACATCTGACTCTGTGTTTTGATGCACCGTCCTCATTTTAAAAGATAATCAAGCTTCTTCACAGTGCAACTCTATGACTCCCCTTAACTTAATGTTTCACACAATGCATGTTGCGTGGTCACTTCTGCACTTGCGTTTTGGTGCTCGCCCATTTGTGTGTGTGGGAGGCCGACTGGTGAAAAGAGGTTGTCAGAGCAGCTGCCAGACAGACAGCCATAGCTCATTACTATTCAACGGCTTAATCAGCCTGCTGTCATCAGAGACACGCACTTGAGTACAGATGCTCTCTCTCATGCAAATGCTACAAATAGCGGCAAACACTGTTCTGCACAATTAGCTCTTTTTAATGTGAAGAAAGTCTAGAATTGTTGGATTAGATCGCGACATGTTGATCTTTAGCATGTTGACCCTTAATTCTGTCCAGCAATGTTTCCAGATTTGGAAACACATTGCCAAGAACTTTGAACGCTCCCAATGCTGTAACACCTTGGTTATTCCCATCCGGACAGCTATCAGACAGGTGACAAGGACTGGTCCTAAAACATGCTTTCACATGTTTAGTTATGTTCTTGCCAGGCACTCATTATAAAGCCAAAATCCATTAACAACAAGATAGTACATTTATCCTTGCTGGAGACAGGCCGAAAGAGCACATTCGCTTCTGAGTCCCGTTCATCCTGTTATTTTGAATGTGTAAAATGGGCACCTCATTAAATTTTTATAAACTGTCGACCCAAAGCTGTGCAGAGATTGGATTGATGGAGTCCAGTATTTCAGAAGCTCATATATGCCGCACACAGGTTATTACCACAGCAAAATGGCCACACAGGTGGTCACAGTTGGTAATGGCCGAACAACACAAACAAGTTCATTTCTCACTGAGCGACTGACGGTGCTAAAGGGCAGACGACACACTGAATATAAAGTCAGGAAATTGCATATTCCCGCACTGTTTTCTGAACGAGCGTGACCGAGCTATTACTGAGATAATGAGTAAAAAGCTCATGTGTCCAGTGGCTACAGGAAGTCAGAGGCACAGAAGGTCATAGAAGGTGTGTTTTTTTCATACAGAGCTTTCATCATTTAGGGCTTGACGATATAGTGAAGAAAATCAAGATGATCATCAGTGGTATCAGTGGTCCTCAGGGTCAGCTGTAATTTCAAATCAAATCAAACTTTATTTATAAAGCGCAAAATGAAAATTCAAACATTATTCATTTTCAAGTAAATTGTATTCATTCCATGCTTTAGTAATGTATTTTATGGTAGTTTTTTTTCTTCTGGTTTACGCATAGTTTACACCATGTTAGATGTAATGTATCTATTGTGGATCCTTTTAGGCCCGGTTTAGTCACAATTTGATCTCGATCCAGGCCTGGTGGTACTTGGAAGTCAGGTTTTATATATGGTCGTTCTTGGTGTGAAACGTTTCAGAACAACTTAAAAAGGTTAATTTCTACAAATTCATCTCTGTCAAGTATGTTTCTGTATACGTCTTTCCTTTATTTTCTATCAGAGACAGTCATCAAGGGCTTCAGTTGCCACATGTTTGCACATTGTGAAGGGTATTTAAAACCAGCCAGTGCTTTTCTTTCTCATGTCTTTCTCAACTTAACGGTTCCTTCAGGCCTCTCTAATTTTTAGCTTAGATTATTTCAGTCTGGACTCTGTTCTTGGCCACTAACCATGTTGCTTGTGTCCCTATTTGCCAAGAAAACCATTCTTTGCCCCTTAAGTTGTATGTTTTAGGCTTCTATCCAGGATGAGAGCGTGCATATCTTTAAACTTAACATTTACTTGTGAATTTTATAAAGGAGGACAATCTGACACGGCCGATCAGTGTTTTTTTTGTTTTTGTTTTTTAATGAAGAAAAGCTTTAGCACATCCTGCCACCTGGATTTGTTGGGGCAGGGAGAGAGGGAGACATGATCTACTGCAGAGGGCACGCTGCCTGGCTCTGATTGAAAGGCCACTGTAGAGGCCCAGAGTTTGACTGAAGACAGCGATACATCAGCAGGATCAGACACGCTTATCGCCGGGCCGAGGGTAAATGAAGGAGAGACAGGCTGACAAAGATGATCCGTGGCTAATTCCAACAGAAGCACTGTGTTGAAAGTGAATTTGAAACGTTTATCTTCTCCAACTGGATATGTTATTACATGTTTTAGGCAGCCTGTCAAAATTGTTCACTGTTCTATTGCATTTGGCAGAATTTTTAACTAGCGCTGTTAAAGTATGAATTTAGTAATTATGATTCAGTGCCCCTTTGAATCGATCAACAATAGAGATTCTAGATCAGTCGCAATTAAAACGAAAATGCTATTTCTTTGGTCACAATTGCAAATCTGGCCTTTTCACGTGACGGCACGCTACTGCCTTTTTCTCGCTATCTTCTTGTGAGTTTCTATGAAGCCTATGGAGAATTCTGCAGATCTCTAGCCAAAAATATATATCTATAACAACAATATATAAGCAACTGTAAGTAAGTGCTTTATTGTCATTGTACAACTGTACAACGAAATAGTGTTCAGGTGTTAGTCCTGAGCTGCTGCGGCTGAGCCGCGCTGCCACTGTGTCAACCTGACCCGCATGACATTGGAGGACGTGGAAACTGTAGCACTCGGAAGAAACCTGGCTGGCTGCCCTCTGTCTCCTCTGATCCTCTGAAACATCCTGGGTTTGTCCCTGTTTCAGAGCATGGTGTCCTGCACTGGTCAGGTCAACCTCCTCCTTCCTCCACCTCCCTGCGCTCCTTACGCTTCACAACAGTCTTTCACCATCTCTCGTTTGTCCTTTTTTGTTTCCTGTAGCTCCTCTTGTGACGCCTCGACAGTGCTGCAGCTGTGAGGACTCTTGGTGCCTCTTCAGTGTCTCAGAAGAAGAAATTTGTAGGTCTCAAATGGGTTTAGCTGATAAGTTAGCTTACCTTTAAAAAGCTGCTTTCTTCAGGACCATTTTAGACTCTCAAAGTAAACAAATCCACCAAACCTCCACAAAAACACGGCAAAGACGTACAAAAGTATCCAGAAAAAGAATGTGGAACACACAACACAAATGCAGTTCGCAGAAAAAGGCAAAAAACTCAGCTGCACAAGGAGAGAGGGAGGTTGCTTCCTGTTGTCACGTCGCCATGATGTACATAATACAATATACAACAACAAAAGCCTTTATAATGTCTTGAACATGTAACCTTGTTGTTAAGACCTCACAAACAAACTCTCTCAATTGCACGGGATTATTAAGTTAGTTTACTAATTGATATTGTGGGTTTCTCTCAAGTGTTACTTGTCCTGGACATGTGCTCTGTGAAGTAAATATTTATCACAGATGCAAGACTTGCCAGAAAAAGTACAATGATCCCAAATCTCTGAGGGATCTCTTACATTGAGCTAAATGACAGAAAGAACGGCTGAGAGAACTTCATGTCTTTTCTGCTTGGTGACTAATTCAGGTTAAAACAAGGAAATGCACGCAGCCACTATGTTAACTGCTTTTAATTAAAACAGTCCTCACAAAGTCTTAATGGAGCGCTAGGAAGGGATATCATGCAGCCTCATTACCTTAAGACGGCAGAAGTGAAAGTCACAGTTGCGTTTTATCTCTTCGGTTCATTTGGCCATAGTCCAGCTCTTAAGAACCAATCAAGCTCATGGTTTTTATTCCCACATTAGCAAATACAGCAGGTTTGTACTCTCACCTATAATCAGCATGATCACATTTTATGATTTAGTGAAGCCATCTCTGTCTAGCTTTGAGTTAAAGGCTGAATTATTACAAACCCTGTTCAAAACCCAGCCTAATCTCTATACGCCCACTCATAACATTTTACATATTCACTACCTGTTTTATCACTTTACTCTCTTGCAATCACATGTTTGTACTCTCTCTCATTCTTCCTCCCTTCACTACCCAGCTCTTGAACTTAGCCGAGGGCGTATACTGTTGACAGACTGACTGATGTTGAGGTTTCATCAGCTCAATACCTGAACAGGCACAGGGCATTCTGGTTAGCACACGGCACTTTCAGTACTCTTTTATTATGAACTGCTGCACAAGCTGCCACCCCACACTTACGGTTTTAATGATTCTGCTTAAAAATAGTTTCATTCTTACATTTTGGAACAACGTCTCTTCTTAAAAATGCAATTTGACATAGAAAAAGAGCGATATTGTATTGGTGCACTAAGTGATAGCAGCAGACATGAGTGTGGAGATACCACGTAATGCAATAGAGCAGTGCAAATGGCTGGAACAGGTTATTATGTTCATGAGTCTGATATAGAGTTATTGGATCTTGTTATCATGATTCATTTAAACTCACATAGAGCATGACGAAACTGACCTTTTAGGGGTGAGGGAAAAGTAGACGGCATGTGTCTGTTTTCAAGCGTATGAGCTGCAGTAAACAGAAAAAAAACACCAAATATTAGACAAATCAATCTCTCCCAAACGATATTGTCACGCTGATCAGATTATGATTTGAGTTTTATCGCCATATTGCCCAGCTCGACTCTACACTCTGTAGTTAGCTGTGGATGTAACTTGTGCATCCTCTTAGATATCTTGGCAAAGCAGAACTAAGTAACTCATGCCCCTAGAGGCCGTAAGCGCCACTGCAGATGTCGTAGCATGTTGCAGTTTTTTACTCATTAATTGTACGTGAGAGTAAATACTACGCTGACAGAAAAGAGAAAGGGAGAGAGGGATATTGTACATCCAATTACACAATGGAGATACCTTTATTCACTCAAACATGGCTGTAAATACTGTTTAAGTGGCGGTTGCCCGCAGTTAGCTTTGCCCATTAGCCTGTTAGCTTCTTCTTCGTGATTCCATTAGTGTGTATTGGTGACTCCGACCCGTAGGCAGCCAACTTGCAATTGTGGTTTTCTGGCCAGAGACACCAGGGGGAGATGAAAGACCCCCCAATCATCCCATTAACACTTGTATTACCTCCAGAGGGACTACGGAAAGGATTTAGTAAGGTAAACAAATTACTTAGTACTGCTTTAACCTCTTAATCCCCACCTTAGTTAAGTTTATTTATTTGTTTGAGCAGTTAACCTTAACACCTTAGCCAAGTGTGTTTTCTCCAATTCAAATTTAACCAAATCTAAAAGGCCAGTGTATTGCCTCATTTGAAAGCTAAGACCTACAAAACTCATCGAAACTGATCTTTTTCTGTTGTCACTTTTTTGTCAACTTTTTCCCCACAATTTCATCACTTGTCACTTTTCTGTTGTGGCTTTTTTGTTTGCGTTTTCGTCACACATTTTTGTCACTTTTCTGGCACTCTTTTGTGGCTTTTTTGTCACTTTTTTGGTCGCTCTTTTGTTACATTTTCATCCTTGATTTTGCCTCATTCTCGTTGCCATTTTGATACATTGTTTAAGGGGCTTTTAGATTTGGGTAATGCCGAACTGGGCAAAATATTCAGGTGGGTGTTAGGAGGTTAGGAGGTCTTGTCCGTTCTCCGAAAAGTCGCAATCATATACAGTATGTATATTAACGTTTTATTTTCGTACACTATTTCATCCTATTTGAGCTTGACATTATTAATTCTGTCACCATCAGAATGACCACATTATCACCAGCATCGACAGTAGGAATCTGCCAGTGCAAGGCTCTTTCATTTGTGCTTTATGAGCTGCATAGGTTGGAATCTACAATCCAAGGCCAATAAGCACTCCCATCTGCTAAAAACCTATATTTCAGACAAAGAAAGTGCATTCATTGGCTGTAATACTTTTGAATTGATTTACTAGGTGAGGATGTCATGAAATATCAGACAAAGATAATCCTACCCCTGAGGTCACAACTATAGGACTTCCTTATCAGGGTTTTATGCCCTTATAGTGAAACAGATACGAGGGCCGCTTTGTAGAATGATAAAATAAGAATATATTGTATTGCAAGGACTTGGTTGATTAATAATAACGGTTGCAAAATTGTTCAGCTAAATCTGCTTTAAAAATGCCATTGAGATGCACGTGAACCTACAGAATATAAACCAGTTTCACAGTTTAACATCCTTCTGTGATATATTGTAGCTTCTTCGATGTGGATATTGAATCACCTAATGTTACAGTAATGAAAGTTATAATTTCCAAACATTGCCAACATTGCAATAATAGTTTATTTGTATGAAATTAACGTTTCGGTCCTGAGACCTTCATCAGGCAAAGCGTTTTTTTACCTCACAAACACACGATAATACATCTTGAGCCAAAAGTGGTTTGGGCCAAATAGACAATTAACATAGTGACGACCACGAAAAAAATATGAGGTCTGCTGCTGCATACTCAGGAACACGCATAACATTTTTCAAAAGTAAATATTTCATGGATTTGCGTTGTGCTTGATCCTATCAGCAGCAACTGATGCTCCAAAAGTGAGTCCTCCCCCTGAATGATTCAAGCTGGAACAATCCCTGATTAATATTAGTGCTAATGTTATTGGCACTCAGGGGCGTAGCACCAAATTCTGGGCCCGGGTACAATCTATCTTGGTGGACCCCTGGTGGACCCTCGGTGAAATTGCATCTGATTTGGCTTCACTTACAGAAATGGAATAACCTTTAATCCCGCTAGTGATATAGATATTTAAATTAATGGTGGAATATTCTACTGTCATTGGGCCAATTGAAATTGCTAGCTTTAGATAGAACATGTGTTGCTGCACCAGGGACATAGGATATTTGTGCTGGGAATAACACATTTGTGATTTTTAAATGCTATTTTACAAAAAATAATTATACTACATGTTGTCTCTTTGGGCCACAGGCATGAACAAAAAACTCAAGGGCCTGTTCCCTGGCCTCATTTAGTCTCTCACCATTTGAAGCCTACCTTTAAGTGTATTGTCAGTAAATTCTTGCTCTAAAAAGTTACGCTGGAATAGGCTAAATGGCACGAGTCCTTTGCTGCGCATTTATAATGTGAGTCTCCAAATGCGCGCGGCTAAGTAGCATAATTAATTCGGCGAAAATAGCGTGAGCGACCTGTGGCTTTTGTCACTCTATTGGCCTAGTGGCAGTCAGTTACAATAAATATAAGGAAAGAGAAACTTTAGAGGTTAAAACAAGGAGAGAAGGAGCTCTGTCTCTGGCTCTTTCTCTGACTCTGCACCTTCCACTATTCAACACAGGCAGAGGCAGGGACTCGCCTCACCTCATGTTTAACTGTCATTTATGATAAGAAAGTTGCATCTAAGGTCCGCTAGAATAGGCTAGTGTTACATAAAAGCACATAAGAGCGTGGCAAGACTAATATGTCTCTTTTCCTAGCTCTGTGTCATTGCATTGCAGAGCCCACCTCATCAAAGTCATTGTTGAGTTGAAGCAAGCGGTCCTGAACATTGGTGTGTGGGCTAAACCATTTGGCCCATTTTTAAAGGGGTGTCAGGGCCCTGAGATATCATCCATCATTATTGTTTGTGCAAAATTTTGTCTCACAACCATTGTATTTCTGCCCGGTTGTGTTCAATTCTTATAGTATCAATTATGAGGAAATTTAGAAAGTACAATACAGAACGCTTTTTGCAGCACTTTTGAGGGCCCCTACCCTGCTCTGGGCCCTGGGTACTCAGTACCCTTTACCCCCCAGTCCGACGTCCATGTTGGCACTGTAATATCAGTCTGACTCTTGCCTGTTTAACACCACACCTTCAATGCAGTACTTGTCAAGTCACGTGACCACATCTGTCTTCAGCTGTTAATTCATGCATGTGCTTTCTTACTAGCGCTGCAAAATGTTAGAAAAACATGCTGTTGTCCTTTCCCCAAGGTTTATGTCCAAGAACCAAAGACATGATCCCATTTAAAGCCCATTCTTGCCATGTTCAATGACAACTCCTGTACAACTGAGAGCAGAACAGACATTCTTTGGCATTCCATTCCATGGCATTAAATATGTGTTTAACTTTGACGTATTTGTGAATTCTTTCGGTGTGGATGATGTAATGTAATCATGTAATGACCCTGTGAATGATATACCATTCTGGAGATAAGGGAATTCACTACTGCTTGAATTATGTGACAATTTCAAAATTGTAAAGAAAATATAAATGTTGGGCCATACAACCCACCTCTTTGATTACAAGTAGTAGCACAAAAAGCTTTTTTTTTTTTAAGATATCAACACCGTTATTAACTCTACATCTGGTCATATTGCAAATAGGTTGATGCTCCTGAATGTTAGAAATGCCCGCTGTTAGAAAAATCTGAATTGTGTATGAGAAAGTGCATGTCTAAAAAGAATCACGATTACACATTTTCCCTAATATGTGGAGCTCAATCATACAGCATTAACAAACTTGAACAGTGGTGGGCCGAGTGATTCACTGCGGCAATCAAATATTAATCGATACATAAACTTACACACGCTTCATGTGATATTTCGTAATTGCATGTAAGCATTGCAGGGAACGGCATCATTACTGCGTTCAAAGGAGTTAGTATTTAGCTGGTAGCTATCTTAATACAGTTTATAGTGGATAATATGTCAAACAGTAGTGAAACAACAGTCTAATTTACAATCCAAAGCATTTGTTTCATGTTTGGTCAGCCTGTCATGATTATCATGTTGTCCAAGTCACGCGTTAGCCTTGGCAGTGGCGTCGCATACAAACTTAAAGTGCACACAGGGGACAATGGGAGCGGGCTGTTATCACGTCAGAGCTGCCTAAGATTATGGCGGCGTGATAGGCCTGTAATTACCGCTGCGACACTGATGTACTGCGCTCCCCACGTATGTGTGCGTGTGTGTGGTCAGAGAGAGGGGCCGAGAGGGATACAGGAGGTGTCATAAACCACAGGACATGCAAGCCATCTGTCCGACTCACACACACCGCACTGTGGAGAGACGTGCACAGGCAGAAGGAAGTGCCATTAATCAGTGGGTTACTTGGAGAGGTTCCCAGGAACAAACCACTACGCCGATAGAACATTTTTTGAAGATGAGTGTATGAATAAGGCCAAAGCTACATACCTAAAGATGCAGCAGTGTTTGGAAAGTAAATAAAAAAACAAAAATGTCTTGCTTGACAAACGAGCAGACGATAAGATCAGTGTTGACAGATTTTAAGCTGATTGTGAACTTAATAACTAATGAATAATACACTTAATAAAAAGACATATTAGCATTTTTTTCTCACTGTCAGACATGAAACCAGAATTAACTTTTATTTTGCTTAGGTCAATTAGATCAAAAATTATCTCTATTTGTCAAATTCCAGAAGAATGCGAGATACAAAACCAAAAGTTTACATACACTAAGATTACTATACCTTTAAACAATTTGGGAAAGCCCAGATGATGATGTCATGACCTTAGAAGCATAAGTCTGGTTCATCCTTGGGTGCAATTCCAAGACACTTAACAGTGCCAGTTACACTGTTTAAAACAATGATGGAAATGACCAGCCATCATACAGATCAGAAAGAAGGCGGGTTCTGTGTCCCAGAGATGTATGTGCTGTGGTCTGAAATGTGAATATCAACCCAAGAACAAATGCAAAAGACCCGGTGAAGATGCTGAACCTGGTAAGAGTTTGTCATTATCCAGAGTGAAACAAGTACTGTACTGTCATGGGCTGAGAGGGTACTCTGCCAGGAAGAAGCTCTTACTCCGAAACAGAAAAAGCCAGTTTGGAGTTTGCAAATAAAAAAAGGATAAAGACTTTATTTTTTTTGAGACATAGCCTGTGGCCTGACGGGAAAAAAATATATAATTTTTTGGCCATAATGAGCATCGTCACGTTTGGATGAAAAGGGGGAATCTTGCAAGCCTGACAACACCATCCCAACTGTGAAATACGGGGGTGGCAGCATCATGCTGTGGGGTTGTTTTGCTGCGGGAGGGACAGGTGCACTTCACAAAATAGATGACATCATGAAGAAAGAACACTATGTGGAAATATTGAAGCAACATCTCAAGACATCAGCCAGGAAGTTAAAGCTTGGACGCAGATTGGTCTTCCAAATGGACAATGACCCAAAGCAAACTGCCAATACTGGTTACAACGTGGCTTAAGGATAACAAAGTCAATGTTTTGAAGTGGCCATCACAATGTCCTGATCTCAATCCATTTGAAAATGTATGGGCAGAGCTGAAAAGGCATGTGCTCGCAAGGTGGCCTACAAATGTGGCTCAGTTACACCAGTTTTGTATGAAGGAATGGACCAAAATTCCTGTCAACTATTGTGAGAAGCTTGTGGAAGGATATCCAAAACGTTTGACTCAAGTTATACAGTTTAAATGCAATGCTACCAAACATTAATGAAATGTTAACCTTTGGCTTTGTAAAAAGTAATATAAAACTATTTACATTTAAAACTTTCTTCTGGCATTTAGCAAATCCAGATTTTTTTTGTCATTCTAATTGATATGAAAAAAAAAAGAAAAAAAAAGTATAAGTTCATTCTGGTTTCATGTCAGATAGTGAGAAAAAAATACAAATGAACATCTGGTTCTCACTGTATTTCACTGGTAGGTGAAAATGGAGCACCCGAGGAAACCTTTGCAGGCTCAGGGAGAACGTGCAAACTCCCCAGTAAGATCTCACTTAAATTGGCCAATAATCCAAGAACCTTCTGTGAGGAAACAACTTTACTTTTGTACTTTGAGCAGACCATTTAAAGAGCTAAGTGACCCTACATCAACCAAGTGTACTGTCACTTTGTTACTCGGCATGATACCAAATACAAGCCTATTCATTTAATAGAATAAAAAAATAATAATAAATGTTAAACAAGGCTAGTATTCCACAATAAGGAAACAGCCTTTACGCTTGAACTTTCAAAACTGTGCATTATCCTCTGGCGTACATTGAGTGATATTTTACCATTAGATGACTGAAAAACAGTGTATTTGAAATAGAAAACTCTACATATCAAACAGCCCAACATCACGTTGTAGTAAAAATACCTCCACCTACTGCAGTGCACCTGACCTCCAGTCTTTTCTGCGCTCGCACAAACACCTCTCCTTCTCAAGTAACGCCAACAACACAGGGCGCAGGTTCACACGTTTGCATGGATCGAGTTGGTTCTCCTTGGTGTTCGCGGTTTGAAGTTTGGTTCACAAATTATATTGTTGGGTTTTTTTTAGCTCTGTGAAGAACATTCTGCATTGGACTGATCTTACTAGATATTTTGCTCGCTAATTCTGTGCTATATGCTCATCTATCGAGTCACAAAAGACCTGGATTTTAGAGCTACAATATTAGGCAAGGCAAGACAACTTTATTTATACCGCACATTTCGTACACAAGGCAACTCAATGACTAATTCATCAAGATTAGAAAATCTTGCTGAATTTTACAGTATTGGCAATGGCATTATGGGCATAATATATCAATTTGAAATAGTAAGCTTAATATAACCAAAACAATCATGAAAGACTGCATTTTCCAGCTATTAAAAAAACAAAAAAGAAATTAGTGTAATTTACTATATTTTGTGTGCCTTGTCTATAATGTTCTGGATTCACTCCAAATTTGAAAGAAAGAAAGACATGAACATTGCTTTTGGGTAATATTCTCACTCCGGAGTAGTTTTAGTGCCACAATGTAGATTTCTTAACAAGTCAGAGATTGTGAATTTTATCCATTTGCAGCCCCTGATCGTGTCACACATTTCCACTCAGCTCCTCTGTCCTTGTCACTTGTGCTTCATCGAGTGTTTCCACCTCTCAGTCTGTGAGCAGGGCCCCAAGGCGGGGTGTGAGGTCGACGGGTGCACAGGGGAGTGAGGGGCGGAGAGTGCCTATGACATTTATACCACAGGGTCAGCTAGAGTTCCCCTCTCAGACTACTGTGTGTGTTTGGGATCAGCACTGAGTAGTTTAAGTTCATTGGACTAATCTAATCAAAGCTCTGGACATGTTTGCCTCGGGCTGGAAGAGCTATGAAAACCTTTAAGAGGGACGGAAGTATAACACTTTAGGTGGTACATATGCAATTTTAGACTTTAGGCAGCAAGTTTGTGAAATAAAACGTCTCACAAAGTAGTAAATAACTATTTAGGAGCAGATGAGCAGAAGACGCCTGGGTTTGATATGGTTTGGGCTGAGACGATACGCTGTTTGTTGCGATTCAATACATACAGAATCACGATTGCCTGGGCAGTCATCCACTCCTGCTTCTTGTTTCTGTTCAAAAGCGGGACCGCCTGGAACTCTGCCAACACCCAATCAAATCTTTAAACATTTTTATCAATCCAATCACAGACCATTTGGCACGACCAGTTTTGGGAAGATTACTTTAAAAAGTAATTAGTTATTGTTACTTCTCTGCAAAAGTAACTGAGTTGCATGATGACAGAAGTAACTCGTTACTGGGTAAACGTATTATTGAGTTACAAACAAATCTGAAAGAAAAAGCGCTCTTTCAGATTGTTGGAGTAAACATAGGGCTGGGTGATTTTGGGAAAAATATATTTTCCCCATATTGATCGATCTCGATTTTTATTTTTTCATAATAAATTAATACATCTTGCTGATTCATAAAATTAGACACATCTTTTATCAAACCTCAGCTCAAACAAAAACAAATGCTTTCATCAAGTCTCATTTAATGCACAAAAGTCTTCCATTGTCTCGTCCAAACTCCCAAACTAGGTACTCTTTGTGCCAAAGAAATGGCTGTAAACCTGTTGATTTTTATGCTGGGTTTACACATAAGCCCGATGCGTTACAAATGGCATTTTTCCGTCATTCGTGATGTTCGTGACATGACTTAATGCATCTCAATGGGATTCTTAAAGGAATAGGCCACCGTTTTTACATACTGAGATATGTTCTTACCTTAGCTTAGACAAGTTCATTTGTACCCGTCTGGTCTCCACATGTGCTTTCCATAACGTAAACACAGCACAGACGGCGTTAGCATTTAGCCTCTCTCTTCTCCTCTATAGCTCCAAACGAGGTGAAGATAGAAGCTACCAAAGGAATACTTCGGCATCCGCACAGTAAAGTGAAGATATCACTGCGCAGATGTTGAATTACTCCTGGTATTATTACGCCTTACAATATAGTTCCCCTTTTTATCCGCTTAGAAAATCCACATTGTTTAATTTTGTGTAATTATACTTTATAGTGTAACACTTCACGTAACCATATTTAAATAGAGAAAACATGGAAGAGTTTGGTAGCTTCTATCTTCACCTCGTTTGGAGCTATAGAGGAGAAGAGAGAGGCTAAATGCTAACGCCGTCTGTGCTGTGTTTACGTTATGGAAAGCACACGTGAGGACCAGACAGGTACAAATGAACTCGTCTAAGCTAAGGTAAGAACATATCTTAGTATGTAAAAACGGTGGCATCAGCTCGTGACAGTCGTGATATTCGTGGAGAAAGTTTTTGGCAATCTTCCGCGAATGTCACGATTCCCCCTCTGTTCGTGGAGTTCGCAACGGAGCGTGTTCTTTCGTGATGTGTAGTGGCGCTTCGTAATTCAGTGTGAGAGCATTCGTACAGCATTCGTAGTGCAGAATCACTGTTTTCATGCTCAAAATTGATAGAAACACACGCTACGCCGAAAAGTTAATGTTCATACCTGCACTATGCCAAACACAAACTCGGTCAATCCGCGCTCCAGGCCAGGGACAGCACCTGCCGCTGCCGCTCCTCAGGTGCTGAAGTTGTACCGCTGGCTTTTCTTCCTGCGGTCATTCCTCCTGGTGTTCGCGAGCCAGTTCCTGCCACCCCTATTGCCACCCCACTGGAGAACCCCACTGTTATATATTTGTCCCGATTTTCCGCGTGTTTGTGTAAAAAAACAAAAACAAAAAAAAGGGATAGTAAGAAGTGCGCCTTTCCCGCACTTCTTACTATCCCCGAATGCATCTCCCTTGCCCAAACAAATAGTAAATAGTAAATCTCAACTTATATAGCGCTTTTCCTCCTAGGTTAGGCACTCAAATCGCTATACAGCAAGGATCCACTAACCCATTCACACTCTCATTCATACACCAGTGTACGCAGACACTGGAGGCAAGCTGAGTGAAGTGTCTTGCCCAAGGACACAACGACAGTGTGCACCTTCAGGAGGAGGGATTCGATCCCCCGACCTTCCGATCATGAGATGACCCGCACTACCATCTGCGCCACCGTCGCCCCATAACAACAGCGTGTGTTTACAGTATCTATGACATGGATAACTGTTAAGGCTTATTTACAACTTTTGACATGCAAAACAAGCGGCGATGGGCGCAGTGCAGGTGGAGACAGGCCTGTTGTTGTGGATTATGCAAAATGTGTTTTGCCAAATGGAGCTAATGATCGACCAGATGAGTGAGAATCATGGATAAAGAGGTGACGAGTTCTACGACAGATCCCCAGAAGATTGAGTGCACAGTGAGTGTAGTGTTTTTATGCTTATTCTGTGGAGTAAAGTCTGGCTGAATGTGCTGCTGTTGCACAGACTCATTTGACATAAAGCGCGTGTGTTTATTGCTATTGTTTGTCTTGATATGGATAGCATATAGTCATAGCATATGACTTAGTTTAGGGTTGAACTGTTGCTATTCTACAGTATATGGACAGGCCCGACGCTCAGCTGGTCTTTGCTTTTTGTGTAACCCAATTTGGCAAGAGCCCAATGAGTCAGGTGAGAGCACGGCGGAGCAAGACGCCTCGCCTCCGCCTCCGCCTCCAACCCGGTGTGTGCGGCAGGCGGTTTTGTCCACATTCGGCCAATTCTTGACAAATTTCTGACAGAACTCGACAATTCCCAATGACCCGCAACAGCGCGCCACAGAGCGCAGCAGTGCGGGACGCATGTTCGTGACCGTGCGTAATCATTTGTGCCATTAATCATAACGTGTAGTAACAGGTCGCAACAGTTTGTGGCGGTGCATGAAACCTCTACCCCGAATCATCAAATTCCACTCACATTCATGATCCTCGACCACGAATATGGATTTGTGTCATTCGTGACTTGTCGTCGTTATGTGTAAACCCAGCATTAGCTGCATATTCACCAAAGCTCTCAGAACCAGCGTTTACTTTCAGTCTACGACCAACTGGCGGCACGGTAGTACAGCGGTTAGCGCTTGTGCTTCACAGCTAGAAGGTCCAGGGTTCGATTCCCACCAAGGACCAGGCCTTTCTGTGTGGAGTTTGCATGTTCTCCCCGTGTCTGCGTAGGTTTCCTCCGGGCACTCCGGTTTCCCCTACCACTAAAAACATGTACAATAGGTCAGGATGTATGAGAGTGTGTTTGAAAGTGCGCATGGGGGACGACGGATGGAAATTAGCCCAAGGCTACAATCTGGTGTGGCTTGTTCATTAACTTGCACTGTCCCAACCACACTCAAAAAAAAAAAAAATAACTGATCAGCCAACAATAGGCTACACAACACCGCAAACTGGGAACGCAAACGCTACAAGATTGCACTGCAGTTAAACAACTGATCCCACAACTTCAAGCTGTAGACAATGGACAAACAACACATTTACTAAACACACAAGGTTATCAGAACATATCCTGGCTAATGTCGCCATTTGCAATAAACGATATATGAATCGCGAGGTTAATAAATATCTCTGCACTACACTGCACTGACAGAATTTATTCCAAAGGGTGGTAAGATATGTTACAGCTAGAAGGTCCCAGGTTCAACCCCCGGGCCAGACGGGGCCTTCCTGTGTGCCGTTTGCGTGTTCTCCATGTGTCTGCGCAGGTTTAATTGAGTTGCATATTAAAACATGTCTGTGATGCACTGCAGTCCCCAGCAGTTGAGAATCATTGTTCTCCGTGAGCTTTGATAACCTTTCACAGATGGATTTTTGAGCCAATATCTATGGATTTCCTCTTCCAATGACATATTTTAATCCCATGCACAGCTTGCATTTTATAGTTTGAGACTCCATTTACTGCTGTAACCTCCTGTAAATATTGATCCAAACAACACTCTGTTTGAATGTACTAAAAGGCAGTTACATCAGGCACAGAACGAACGGCAGATCAACAGAGACTCATACACAGATGCGGAGAACAGCGACGTGTGTGTGTATGGAGGTTAGCGTTCTTCTCTGGCATGGATTTTGTTTTTCTTTTTAAGTTTGTTGTTGAGTTAGATGTTTTTGGATAGTCAGCTTTTGATCAAAGGCTAAAACGACCGAAATAAATATGTTTTTGTTGCGTCCTGTTACTGTGGGATCAAAGTGTTATGTCTTGAACCAAAACTGTGTGGAAGAACACACATAAAACCAGTTTGAATGACACTCTTTCACTCTATGTGTGCAGTTAAAGCTAAGAGATAATATTAAGAAACAAGCTACAACTGCTAATCAACTGTTCATCGCAAATCGTTCACTTGTGCTGTCTGCTCTGCTTTTACGCCGGTCTGAAATGGAATGAAAAATCTGAACAGAGAGCTTCACCAGTCGAGTTTTTATTTTTGGGTGCTGACACATTTGCCCCCCCCAGGCTTCACAATTACCACACTCTATATTTTCTAACAGTGACTAGAAAAGTGAATCCACGCACTACATTATTCATAGAAAAGTGGCTCACAAACTTTTGGCATCAAGTTACCGATACAGAAAACATTTACTTTCTGAAAATATTGCTATTTAAAGGACCACAATGGGCCTCAACCTAACCTAACTAGAGGTATATACACCAACACCAAAACTATAGAACTTACTGATTTGCCACCGACCTGTGGCAAATCAAACTCGTAAGTATAAAACAACAACAAAAAAACAGTGCCACTTTCTGCTAAATCGGCATGGCTCTCAATGTTCTAACTCAGAGGTGCAGAACGTTTTAAAGTTGGCTCTAAATGATGCCACTACATATCTCAGAGGAAATGTCTTTTTATATTTAAAAAAAAAGTATCCCTTATTTTACACAGAACAAAATGAAACCGTTCATGTTGTATGCAAAACGACCACAAGGTGGACCTATTGGACCACAAACAAGAGTTCCACGTCCGAAAATAATGTGCAATTATAATATCATTTGCAAATAAGTAATGGTAAATGGAGGTATCTTATGTACCATGAATAATAAAACCCCAGAAAGGGAGTAAAATATGATAATAAAAATGGTGACATGTCTGTTATGTAGATAAGTTGTCTGCACCTTTCTAAAGTGCTTTTTTTCCCCCTACATCAGGTGATGAAAGCTGCAGCAGCAGCAGCAGCAGCAGCAGTGAGCTGCTGTATTTATTATGCCTGTTGTCGCTAATTTGCGACATACCTAAAACTATATCTGTACTATGTGCTACAGATAAATTAACAATCTGCACTTAATTTAGCATCAGCTTGAAAGCAAAAACACTGATAATATATTTTTTTCTATAATTGGAAATAAATTCAGGCGTTAAGGGGTTAACATTGGAGATAACACTGAAATGTGATGGGCTAAACATCAGTGGCAGCTGGTGATGTAAACTAGGTGGGGTTGTTGCACACCATGTTCGTGTTCGGTATTCTTTTTTTACTATCAGATCTACTAAACGCATCTGCTGCTGCCTGCCAGGCTAAAAAGAAGCATGTAACCACATATTAGCAAATACCCACAGAACTAGCATTACAGACATCTCTTAATCCCAGAGCATCAGACATGTGGCTACAGACACAACAAGGCAAACGTTTACTCTATAAACGACAGTCAAACAGCTACATAACGTCATTTACACAGCAGACTATTATTATGTTTGTAAAAGTCTATCCTAGATTTTACAGATATTAAAAACCCTGGATATTTTGTTGTTTGTAAAGTACATTACATAATTGCAGCCTTTGCGATTTGTTCATTGCGAACAGTCATAGTGTGATTTCGTTATGAGTGTGATGAATGTTGCAGCCCAACCTTTGCCGCCGGTTGAGAGACACTGGAATAGAATATGTCAAAAATAAAAGCAAATTACTTGTGAGAAGAGGCCTATAAAAGCCTAAGCCTTTTTTTTTAAGTTGTCAGCACTTGTTCAGAGTGGTGCTGACACGTCAGACACGTTTGGGAATCTCTCCATCTCCACTACCAACAGTTATGTAGGCCAGGAGACCCATTTGCATTTCATGTTCTGCGAATGAAATGAAATAACGGGGGGAAAAAACTCTGGTCTTGATGGCACTCTTTGAAGCTTTTCTCAAATTTAGGTCACCCTCGAATTACTAAACAACGTCTTATGCCCCAAGAACAAGTCAGCTGTAGTTTAGTTTCACTGAAAGGGGGATTGGAAAAGCCACTAAATTTAACTAAATAGGCCACCGTGGCTCTTTTGTCAAACATTTTGGGCCAGGTGCTCCTGCTAATGTTCGGATGGATTGAGTTCAGTGCATTTGTACACAGTGTGCCTGTGGTATAACTGCACAAACCCACGCTGTAAGACAGTTGATTAAGTGCATCGGAGCCAACTTTGTTGTTGCAGGTTTTTCTCCTTTTTATTTCAGAGTTCACACAGAGGTCAGCACGCTTGGATAGGGCTTTATGGAGTGTGAATAGAGGAGAATGAGGATTTGAAAGCGCGGTGGTGGTGTGGTCGTAATGGAGGTGTGATAGAGGTAACATTAGCCGGGCTTGTGATGTATAATTGAGTTGCGGCAGGTGGATTACAATTATTCCGCTGGTTTTCTGGTGTTGCTGGATGAATATAATGATTATTTAGTGCATTGTCAGGGGCGGCAGTTGTGCAATGGTCTAGCGTTAGGATGTTTGGGAATCATCAGGACATTGGTTCGAGCCCAGCATAAGAACACAGTTAACACATTACCCACTCCAGAAGGGCTGTGCAAATAATACATTTTTGTATGGTCAATCTGCGAAACACACTTCCACAAAATCTAAACCAGTGGTATCACAAACATAACTAGCAGAAAAACAATAAAATTGTTTTGATGACTACTCTGATCTTCTAATCTACTCCATAATAACCCTTTTGCCTTTCGTCTTTCACTTGCATTGAGTTTCAGCTATTATGCTCCGTAAACTCTGGCTCATAATGGCGTCTGGCTCTGTCCTCCTCACGCCTCATCTGTTCAGTCGAGTCCGTGCACCTCTGTTTGCAGCTGGGGCTAGTTTCCGCATTTGCATTCATCATTTCCCAATAAAGTCTTTGTTCATTTCCATCTTTCAGTTTTCTTCTCTACGGCGCACACTGTCCAGACACACCGAGAGTTGCATCTGTGCATGTTTGTACCCTCCATTTATAACACTGGTTCTGGTGTTAATGTGTTTGTGCAATGCTTGCTCCTACTAGGCCCTCAAACTGTGGGCTTAGTCAACAGATGGCCTTTTCAAGCACACTCGGCTCTGGGCTACACTTCTCGGTCCAAGAACACAGTCGCGCACACACACACACACACATGCACAGCTTCCTGCATGTAGAGCAGTGCCGGGGCCAGTTGCATAATGAATCGTTTTGAGGCGGATAGAAATGTGGCGTTTAGGAAGTTCATCTGTTGAAATGCTTAATGGTTTCCCGAGGTGCAGTGTCCCCGTACCATTGACCCTAATAGCACTGAATTTAGTTTAGTTTGACTGTTAGTTTGTAGTTTGTTTTAATGCAGCTCTATTCGCCGCCAAGTGCTTCTGCTTTGTTCACACCCTGTCGGTCAGCCGGCTTTGACCCTGAAGAAGCAGTTACCTACCGTCCCTCTGCCAGGCTATAAAACCACTCTGTGCACCTGTGAATTGTGAAAGGATTTAAACTGCTGCCTGTGACCAAGATTGATTGTAATTTATTGTAACTTGGCTCAAGACAGCGGACAGAAACAACAACAACACGATTTCCATTTGCTGAGCGCAGGGTTGATCCAAATGGCAGAACTGAAGCGAAAGAAAGATGTGACTGTATGTGCAGTCTGATGATGACATGAGTAGTGAATTTGAGTAGTGGGTTTGACCATGAGCTGAAGACTTGGAGAAATTGGATTTAGTTCCACAATTTTAAACTGTTGCCATTCTGTTGAGAGTTCTTGCATTCTGAAAACTAAGAATACTTTAACAAACAGCACTTTGCCAACCACCATAGACTTATAAAAGAGCGTTGACACATCGTACATTTGGTTCTCCCCTACACTGAACACGGGACAAACAAGCAGGCTAAAGCAGTGTGAGATACTTACTACTACTTTCTCCATCTCAATGAGGGAAAGTCTGAGTACATTTTCTTCAATCCTGATCCACGCCACGGTATGTCCAGCTTTGGTCCATCTACACCCCAGTGTTCTCTTTTGGTGAGAAACATGGGACCTCTTATGGACTGCCATCTCAAGTTTAATAAGCAGGTTAGTGCGGTGGTGAGAGAGAGCTTTTTCCAGCTAAGGCTCCTGGCGAAAGTAAAGCCCTTCTATTACAACGCCCTCTACCATAAACTTAATCAAATCTGGTCAAACATCTTTGGTGGTGCCCAAGTCCAGTTATAAGAAGTGGGGCGGTCGATCATTTGCTGTGTGTGGACCCAAGCTCTTGGAACGCACTTCCCCCTGAGCTACAGACCATCACTGAACTATCAGTCTTTAAATCACAGTTTATCGACTGGCCTTTGATAAACTGTTTTTTACTGTCTGTTTTACCGTCTGCTTTGTGTACTGTTTGGTTGTTGAAATGTGCTATACAAATAAATGTTGATTGATTGATTACGACGCTCCTGACAATATGAAGCATAGTATGTTGAGTGTACAGTCGTCTTCCTTGGTTTTAAAAATGTGTTTTGTTTATTTTTTGGCAATTAACCGTACTGTGTGTTGCAAATGCCGTAGTACAACAATTGGATTAGATTACATTAGTGTAGAGTTAAACAAATTCAGACCATTTGAAATTGAAATGACATGCAAAAACACTGTTGTGTTATCTCGGAGCGTCCTTCAAATTTCCCCCAAACAGCAGAATGAACTCTTGAAATGCCTCGCACATGTTTTTGCGCTGGAGCTGGTTCATGCGTCACCTGGAGGTTTTATTTAGACATTTGGCCACAAGCTGCTCATATTAAGGGTTGAACTATGTCATCGTGTTCTGTGTGCCGTGTGTTCGCTACAGTCTTACCTCTCATTAATCTGCATTATGGTGCCTGGTCGCATGCGTATCTGTGGGTAATTGCCTTTTCCGTTCTGCTGTGTTGAAAAGTCGCTGCGTAGTTGTTGTTTTTTTTCCTATACAGTGATGACATTTAACATTAATTGTGTTAAAATTGTAACCTGAGATGAAACTTATTTGCGTGCATAATATATGATGACTCAATGTGTTGGCAATGAGGGAGAAGATACCAGTTGATTAAAAGTGAATTTGCGTGTCGTGTTTCAATATATCTTTGTCGCAACACTTTAAAAAATGTCAAGTGGCATTTGGTTTATAACTTTTGGACACATCACTCTGTTATGTCTTTCAAATGTTTCACAATACTTACTGTATCACAACACGTAATGTATCGCAACTATGGCGGATCGTCCCAGCCGTACTAGCAGCATGTGTGCATAGACTAGCACTAGCTTTAACGCTGTAGAGTGAAGACTTTTACTGTACGTGAACGGAAACTCTATTTTACATTTTCAAATCGTCATTAGTTTATTATTATGGAATGTGCCAGGAATCCCACGCATTTTTTTTTTACAACACAAGCTTTATTGAAAGTTGTACTCATTTATTTCTTGTTTCACGGCAATAAATAATATCTGACAGCACTATTAGCAAATAATAAAAGAAAGACATAAAAGTAAAGTTGCTCCTTGTCATGTTGTTTCCCCCCTCTGTGTTCTCAGACACAAACCATTATCCTAGCGTCTCCGATGCATCATAAAACTCTGGCCTCCCTGACCCTGACTTGCATCTTTCTCTGTCTCACTCCCTCATGCGCGCCCTCTGGTGGTGTGTTGCGCGTGGACGTCCCACATCAGGAAGCCCCGGCCGGTGTCCCAGCTGGTCACGCAGCAGCAGGTCACGCAGCAGTTTGTGTTGCCATCGCAGCCGAAGAAAGAGAAGAAGGAGCGATTGGAGAAGGAGAAGGGCGACAGGGAGCCAGCACTAAAGAAGAACAGTCACAAGAAGATGAGGTAAACAAAATAGGGATCAAGACCTAGGCTTAATGTGTACATCTGCTTTAGTATGTAAATAGTTTAAATCGGCATGGGCGTACAGTCAACATTGGAATCAACATTACTTTATTCCCTGGCCACGTGGTTATACTTTTCAGTAACAGACCCACAATTTCTTGACCAAAGAGATAAAAGTGGAACAAAAGAAATCATCAAAACCAAAAAAAATGCTTCATAAGACGCACCATAAAGAAATCTCGACTTTAATTTATTGACTGAGTAAATCAATAAATATAAGTAATTTTGATGGTACTCTTAACACGAGATTAGAACACCTACAAGTATAGATTTTTAAAGGTGTAAACGTAGGTTTTAACGGTAATGGTTGTATGTTCTTTTAGTGGTGGTGAGGCTAAATTGGTTGAGTTGAGGACATTTCGCTTCTATACACAGAAACTTCTTGCAGGCGCACACTGTTGTCGTGTCCTTGGGCAAGACACTTTACCCACCTTACCTCCAGTGTCTCTGCGTACACTCGTGTATGAATGAGAGTGTGAATGGGTGACTGGTTCCTTGATGTAAGGCGCTTTGACTGTGCCTGAAGCAGGTAAGCTTCATCTTAGCTCTTATGGCAAGCCACATTCTGACCACAAGAGCTAAGAAGAAGCTTCGGTGTATAGAAGCAAAAACGTCCTCAACTCAACCAATCCAGGCCAGTCGACGATTTAGCTTCACTACGATGAATATTTCTGGGCGAACGAGAGCTCTCACAATCATGTGCTATGATGGATATTACTACTACAGCTAAATTTGGGTTGCCTTAAGCAGCAGATGCAGCTAAGAATCTCCAGAAAGAGCTTAGATTATTGGAGGCTGGTTCTAGCACCTATTAGGACTTGATTGGGACAGTGTTTTTAGTCATGATCATCTTGAGAACATTATATATCCTGCCAAAAATATTTATCCTGCCAAATGTTTTTGTAATTATGAATCAATCAACAATTTTAATCAACAATTGTTAAGAGTAAAAAGAAGAAAAGGTTGAATGAATATGCTTTGGCCCACTCCATTTGAGTAGACTTACTGCTCAAATAAATAAATAAATAAAAATAAATAAATAAATAAAAGTAATGTGTCATTTGAACAGGTTGACATCATATCTGTGGACACAGGCAGGTCATGTTTATGAAATATTTATTTAAAAAAAACTTACATGCCCTTTTACGTAGTAATCAAAACTTCAGACATTGATTACTAAATTAGACAAATTATTTTAACCTCTTACCCCCAGCCTGAACCGAGCGCATTTTCTCCAGTTCGGCTTTACCCAAATCCAAAAGCTTCTCGACAGGAAAGCAACAGTGGAACGCCTCATTTGAAAGCTAAGGCCTACAAAAGTGATCAGAACTTTGTTGTCGCATTTTTATGCTTTTTCCAGCACGTTTTTGTCACTTTTTTGTTGCGTTTGGGTCCTCGTTTTCATCGCTACTTTGATGCTTTAGATTTGAGTAAAGCCAAACTGGAGATGTGCTCGGTTCAGGTGGGGGTTAAGAGGTCAAGCGTTGACTTGTCACAGCTGCAACCCAAGAAAAGTAGCAATGCTTAAATAAATAAAACCTAAGCCTTGATTACGCACACAGTTAAATGACATTGTATTCATTCATTCATTTATTTATTCATTCCGGGCAGACAATGGCAACAACAAAAACAAAACATACAGCATACAAATAAAATGAAATATGTCTTCATGTCCTGCAGGCCCAGGTTAAAGAACATCGACCGGAGCAGCGCGCAGCACTTGGAGGTGACTGTCGGGGACCTGACTGTCATCATCACAGACTTTAAGGAGAAGGCCAAGCCCTCCTCCACCTCCACCACCTCCCCCTCGTCCAGTGCAGGCGCCTCCTCGGACCACCACAGTCAGAATGGGAACAGCTCCGAAAACACAGAGAGGGGGCTGTCCCGCTCGTCATCGCCGCACGGAGAGGGTAGCTCCGTCAACGGGGAGTCCCACTGAGAAAACCCGACACCCAGCCAGGACTAACAATCTGAAATCCCACACAAATATCTAAGAGGCACTGCTGGAGCTTTTACCGCAACTACTCCTACTACTTCACGGCTTTTTTTATATATATATTTTGGTTTTGAGAACGATAACACTATTAAGATTCTGTCTCCAGTGCCCTTCAAGCAATATTTCACACCCTGACAGTTGAGCAGTGACGCTATCCTATATATACAATGCCAACCTTGCCATCAGGACATCAGAGGTAGATTGCAGCTTATCCCAGGGCGAGATTGAACTGTTGAGCCCGGAAATGTCTTGACAATTTACAAACTCGATCCAGTCCCTCGTATCTCCGCACTTCAAGGCTGTAGACATTTTTATTTGAAATGCGAAACGTGCAGCTCTGTACCAGCTCGGATTGACCTTTACGGAAACTCACGTTGGAGTTGTCAACCTTCTGTCCTGTCGCAATCCCGTCCCCGAACGCAGTTTTTCTCGAATACCTAAAACAATCCCGGTGGACTGTTTTCATCTAGGAACCGCTTATTCCTCTGGACTGCCTTTACTGTAGATTTTCAAGTGACTGTTAAAGCTCTTAAGTACGTTATAATTATGTACCGTTACAGTACAATACGATGAAGCAAGTATGCATTCAGTCTTGGGTCTTGCAGAGTGAGAATACTTCATTATCTTTCAAATATTATTGCGATTCTGTTTTGTTGGGAGAACAGGGCGGTCGATTCGAATACATTTACGAGTTATTATATGTCATGACGGGTCCAGTGCACACTTTTACATCATGTAGATTATTGTGCGGAAAAAAACATTGTATTTCTTTACGATAAGAATTAAGAAACTTGGTTAGTCTAATTTACCGTCGAGTCTTTCATTTTGTTCTCTGTAGGCAAGTGAAAGAAACAAAAGCCAACATCTTAATGATCTAGAGTCAAAAAAAAAAGGTGCTTTATTGATTTATTGCTTAGATCAATTCTCTTTTTCTCATTCAGCTGCATAGATGGCTTGCAGTTGCGTCGGGGAAACCGCTGACTCTACATTTCACCCTTCAGATGTATGTCAAGAAGCCAGGAAACGTTTTGTTTATGTTTTTAATGTCTCATATGCACACGATGAACTGTACAGGCTTGCAATGCTATGGACTTCAGGAACTTTTTATGCAGACACGTGTATTACCAGGATAACTACAACTATAGAGCAAACTAACTACATTTTAGATGAAATACTGATATTTGGATATGTCGTTTTGATGTGGTCATACCAGTGTTATTGTCTGGGGTTTTTACATGATCATTTAGCACACCTTACGCAGAAGTGTTGTGGCATGATTTGGTCTCAATATATCGTGAGACAGGCTGTGTTTCATAGTTTGTTAGAGTCGTTCATCTCAGAGCTCTTATAGGTTCACTACACTAGCTGGGACTAGATGTTTGGGCTTGTGAGAACTGTGAGGATTCTTCTTTCATTTTTTTTCTCATTCTTTCTGTATTTGGTTGCAGCAAAAATGGAGGACACTGTTCTGTGTGACTTTTGTTTGCTCTGCCACGCTCAATTGTTTTGAAATTGTGGATTTGTTTATTACATGTCTGAAGAAAATAACAAAATCTAAATGACATCGTTAGCGTTTCTGCTCGTCCTTACTGTGAACTCTGAAAGTCAGTTAGTTGAAAATAGCAATTAGACTTAAGACCAGGGATTCTCAAACCTTTCACTCCAAGTACCACCTCATAAAATATCTCACCTAGATCAAGATCAAATCAGGACTAAATGGGCTCAAATGGATAGACCTGAAAATAGACCTGAAATTGACTGAATTATGTCTAAATTTATCATAAATAAATGTATCATTAAAGCATATAATGAAATCATATCTTAATAATATGAATAAAGTATTTAAGCTCTTACCTCCCACTTTAACCGAGTGCATTTTCTCCAGTTCAACTTTACCCAAAAGTACTTTTTTTGTTGTGTTTTTGTCTGTTTTTCATTTAATTTTTGTCACTCATGTGTGGCTTTTATGTTGCTTTTTCGTCACTCATAAGTTGTGTGTTTTTGTCGCTTTTTTATTGTGTTATTGTTGCTTTTCCGACACGTTTTTGTCACTCCTTTGCTGCTTTTTGTTTGTTTGTCCTTTTTGAGGCTTTTAGATTTGGGTAATGCCAAACTGGAGAAAATGTACTTCATTCAGGTGGGGGTTAAAGGATCTGTATCATGCTATTTTAGCCATTCCAAAGTAAAGTATAGGCATTTATATGATATATTGTACCTCTATCACTATGGAGTGCTCATTTTTGAGAGAAATATAAGTATTTTCTGGGGGTATTTTCCCTACCCGGAAGACAAGACGCTTCGATTCAGTTAACTCCGCCCCTCTCTCCGCTCATTCCACATTTACAGTATTATAAATAAAATATCGCTTCAAAAAGTGAAGTTACTTCACATAATAAGGAGTTGACATGTGCAACACAGTTTCATAAATGTCTAACACACACGGGACTCGCGTTGGTTATAAAAGTTAATCCACTTTGATTCTGGCCAAGGTTCACCAAGCATCCTTCAGGTTGGTTGATATAGTAGCTAGCTGAATCCCAGAAAGAAATTCCAACTTCTGGCGAGTGCACTCTTCTTTAGGAAGGTTGACTAGTCCTCTCGTAGCCAAACCATGGATCTAATGCGCATCCGTGACATTATTGTTGGGTAAGAAAAATGAACCTATTCTGGTGTCCAGAGTAGATTAGAAAGAGCTCCGTCTTCAAAAACATGACTTCTGATCGGATCGGGGGAGCGTTTGTTTACCCTCCCGGGGTAAATTTCTCTCTTACAACAAAAATAATGAAAAAGCTGTTTTATAAATTAAAACCAGGCCGTAAGGCATTACATTACAGACGTAGAGCACTTCCGTTCCTTTGTGACGACACAACTGAACAACTCAGTGGTTTACCAGGAGAGCGCGGAGCAGCTGCTCAGAGAGCAGGATTCAGGAGGATTACTTAGAACTGCATGAATGAAGCCAAAAACGGCTCTGGGGTGTTTTTAATAAGGAAATAGCATAACAACATGGTTAAAAACTCCAAAAATCCCCTTGCGATCCGCCAGGGGGTACTGACCCCCACTTTGGGAACCACTGGTCGAGACTACCTCAAAAAAGTGGCCTTTCATGGTGTGGGTGTACGTCTGGTTGCAAGTACTGACAGGACAATAAATCAATAAATAAAAAAAAATAATAATAATACAAAAAAACATAATACAAAAAAAAGACACATTACATATATGAAGATACAGTATACACTACTTTTGGTCATACTTGTTTCATGACTAACAGGGTAACTACTTTATTTATTACTGGTAAAAAGCTATGATTGTTTTACCGCTTACATGTTTTATTAAGTTTTAGGTGGGGGAAAAAGTTTACATGTTCTATCAATTTGAGTATAAGCTGCTTTCCACAGTGTGTGTGTGTGTGTGTGTGTGTGTGTGTGTGTGTGGTGTGTGTGTGTGTGTGTGTGTGTGTGTGTGTGTGTGTGTGTGTGTGTGTGTGTGTGTGCGTGTGCGTGTGTATGCGTGTGTGTGTGTGTGTGTGCGCGCGCGTGTGTGTGCGCGCGCGTGTGTGTGTGTGTGTGCTTGTGCGTGTGTGTGTAGAGACAAATGAACTGTCTCTTTGATCACAGGCATAAAACTGAATATAGTTTACTCCAAAAGCCCATTGTCAGGCAAATGAGTATTGTGCAGCGACTTGTAACTTTCATGGTCAAAGTTCACACAGAGATTATGTTAATATGATGTGTCATTGTTTGCTCTCATTACAGAAATACCCATGCATAATATTTAAGCATCCTGTGCACATCCTCAAGTTTTATTCGTCAGCAGCAGCCAGAGTCCCTCTCTCACAGTCAACGTGAATGAAAAGGCAATTGGGCAGCACTTCAGTAAAAAAAAAAAAAAAAAGAGCAGTCATTAAAAAGCGTTGAAAGGGAAGGTCTTTTCAGAGGTGAAACCAATTGAATGTTGCTGGGACCCGGGGGAGGGAGAGAGTGGGGAAACAACTTCGCTTATCGCTCCCACCCTTCCCCCATGAGGGGTCCCGACCCCTGCTTCTGCGGAGAGCGCTGCCTCTGTCAACTCTGAGCGAAACAGACTGAGGCAAGGAGAGGAAACGTCTGCGGCCTTCAAAATAAAAGTCATTTTGGAAGTTACGTGGAACTTAAAGGGACGATACCTAAATGTGAACCTTTATAGTCAAAATGTGACGAAATGGGTTTTTTTTTTACCGTCACGGCAGTCCTTCGGAGTCAATATGTGACGAAAACGGCAAACCTCTTTTCGTCACATATTGACTATTTGGGTTGACCAGACACAACATCAACGTATCACATAATAAGGCGCAAACCTCACGCATATCAGGCTGATTTTTTTTCCCAAATGACGACTTTTACAACATACTTTTATGAGACATCATTTTACCCTACAAAAAGGAAAGAAATGTCAGGTATATCTAAAAATGACACACACACTCAAAAGAAAGAGGAGAAAATAATAATTGAGTGGGGATTTAAATCATTACGATAAATTACCACAAATGATCCAAATTATCAGTGGTTATGTCCCTCGATTTTCTCTCATCAACCGAAAACATGCACAATAAGTTAGTCTTCCATCCAGGTGATTCTACCATTAGCAGTGGTTTAACAGAGATTGTGAATCTGCTTTCATTGGTGGTTTGAAAAAAAGATAAAGGAGAGATAAATGAAACAGAGTAAACGTGCGAGCATTGGCTACATATTCTCTTTAACAGGTTAAGCAGGCTGTTAAAGAAAAAAGCCTATGCTCATCTTCAGTAAGCTAATTTAATTGCATGTGGTTCAAATATATTTCACACCAAGTACTACTTCATGAAATACAGTATTGACAGGTCTTAATTGTTCTAAATTATGTTTAAATAGGCCTATGTCCAAACCACCTAACAGGCATTTATGCACTTATCTCAAATTAAGATTAAAGTGTAAAATCCCTGAGTGCACGTACCACAGTTGAGAACCACAGATAAAGCATAGTAAGTTCCCTTCACCATAATGTGAGTTATGTTTGTTCAATCACAGTTGGAGGGAGGAGGGGGGCAGTGCCTTTCAGTGTCCACTAGAGGGCATCGACCCTCGCTTATTTCAGCCATCTTTTTTTTTTACTTTGTTGACACAGATCGCTTTCGCAGCCGGAAGTGCCTCGCTGTAGCGTGAGTTTCACAGACCGCAGTGCATGGAGCGAGTGTCATGATCCAGCCTCAGAGAAGTGCCTTTAAACTCAATAATGCGGCGTTACCTCCGTGCACTTCTTCTGTGCATGGTGTTTGCCGTGTTTTCCGGGTTTTATTTCTACACGAAGCTGTTTTACTCGCACACTTTGGACGGAGGGCTCGGGACTAAGCGGATCTTCGTTCCCCCGAGAGACCCTGGAGCCAGACAAGGGGCCACGGACGAAACTGGGACCCAAACGCACTGGTACAATAGGTAAAAGAGTGGATCGACTGGTCTTGCTTGCTTGTGTTGGGCGTGTAGCCTCGGCCGTATCCTTTGCCGCATTGGATGTAGAGAACATGTTGCAGTCTCCTTTTCCTGATGCATCGGAATGTGTCTAGGATAGGGCTATGACACTGTTATTAAATTTACGCCATGTCACGTGACCATGTTCTTCAAGGAGTTGGTGTCCCCTGTAGGCTATATATTTTTGTTTGACATTTTTGGCTGCTTGCTCTTTTGCTAGTGATGTTTGTTTTTAAGTCTATATTAACCTTAAAATTAGTCCCTGTTATGTGTATGTTGTAATCTGTCAGGTTTAAGACAAAGTGATAATATCTTAAACCTATTTAGAGAGTCCTTTATAAACCAACTTTATATAGTCTATAGTAATATAGTCATATTTATTACAATGCAGTATTGGGGGTGACATTACAAAAATACAGTTACAAAAATAAATTACTTTTGTTTATCACTTACACAAAATACAGTAATATACTATTAGTCTTTACAATTCAAGTAACTTGAGTTACAAGTGCATTTAAATGTATGAAAGGAAAAATGTCAAACTTCCCCATGCAACATGCCAAATCAAGTTGGAAGTTTGTGTATAAGATCTGCAGTTGCTGTTAAAACAAAACACGAGAGAATGGGGAAAGTGAAGGAAAAGGAAATGTTTGACTGTACTTCTGCTCAGGGGCATTATTACTATGTTCAGTTTATATTACCAAAGCAGTAATATGTAATACAAACAATTTTAAAACTGTAACTACAAATATAGTATATAACATTACAATTTTAAAGTAACTTGCCCAACACTGTTACAAGGCATACAAAAACAAGTGACTCATGAACTAACAATGATAGACCTATACATGTTAGCAAGCCAAGAGTTGGTCAATGCTTTATAGGTTGTACCAAATCATGAAGAAAAAAAAAAATATATCATAAAAATATATCATAACACTTTGCTACTAGTGAACTAAAGGTTTACAAATGACATACACATATAATTAAGCCTTTGCATGCAAGCTTTCATCCATAATTTGGTTTGCCTAAGTTCATGATTAGCTTGCGTGTAAATGCTTTATACAGCAGGTATGCCTTCTTATCATGTGTTTCTGAGTTTCCTTGCTCTGTGTGAGTTATCCACACGTTGCACTTCAAAGTAGGCAACAGGTCTGCAGTAAATTCCACACATTAGTTCTATGATCATTGTCTACAGACACAGTGAGCTGTTGTGTGATAGTATTTTTATGGGAACCAGTTTTAGTGCACTTTGGATTGCGTGCTACCCGTTTGTACTTGTCCTTTATAATCATCCTCCTTTCTCACAGGTACATAATGCGACAGCAGAGCCATGCAGACTCTACCGCGGAGCCTCCCATGCACCTGGTTGTGGTGGCTTGTGGGAGTAGACTCGAGGAGACGATGACAATGGTCAAATCAGCTGTTCTGTTCAGCATGAAACAACTCTGTGTGCACATCTTTGCAGAGGATCAGCTGCACGCCAGTTTCATGGAGGCTGTGAGTTGCATTTGACCATGATTATGATATATAAACCATGCAAAATTCAATATGAACATAAGATTATTCTCATATACTTTGCATTTCAGCTGGAGTCCTGGCCTGACTCTGTTCAAACCAGATTCAACTACTCTCTGTACTCAATCAGTTTTCCCAGCGAGAATGCTGCAGAGTGGAAGAAACTTTTTAAACCCTGTGCCTCTCAACGCCTCTTCCTCCCTGTGAGTATTCTCTTTAAGTAAATTAACTTCCCAGGTCAAGATTCAAGATTTTTATTTGTCAAACCATGTGAATGATTTGAAATTATATTTCTCTCATCCTTGATTGTGGAGCGGGATGGGGGAAGAGGGGTGGGAGGGAGGGCAGGGAGTTCAGCTTCCCAATGGCCTTGTGTATGAAACTGTTCGCCCGTAGATTCCCCAGTCTCCTCCCTGAAGCCATTACCTTGAAGAGACTGTGTGATGGGTGCGTAGGCTCCCTGGTGATTCTGACAGCTTTGCGGGTGAGACGGGTGGAGTACATGTCCTTAAAGAGGGGGTATTATGCTTTTTTCAATCACATAGCACCAGTCTATAGCATACTACAATGATGACGTAACCTTCTGTTGGTCTGTATATGCAGTAAATTAAAATAACTGCCTTGAACAAAATTGCTCTCTCAAAATGGCTGTACTGAACGTCTTGAAATAGGCCTCTGTCTCTTTAAGAAGCTTTCCGACACGCCCCCTTCAGCACACTGCTGTGGCATTTAAACAACAACACTATGCGGGGAGGGGGCTCTGCTGAGCTGAGGAGCAGTGGTTGGTGGCTTGGCTGGTGACAAAAGGTCCAGAGGCGTCTCCAGGAGGTGGGGGCGTTCCTAGGAGGACTGAGGCATAGCTACACCTAAAATGGCTGCCGTCTAAGTTATTACTGATTACTCAAAAATATGTGAATGAGCCAAGGCAACACTCCAGGCATGTGTTTAATGAGGGAATGACATAATAACATGATATAAAGCTTGAAAAAGTCGATTTTACATAATACCCCCCCTTTAATGGTGGGGAGAGGGGCTCCGCAGATCCTCTCCGCTGCTCTCACGATGCGCTGGAGGCTCCTTCGGCAGGAGGCAGTGCTGGCGCCGTGCCACACAGTGATGGAGCTGGTCAGGATGCTCTCTATAGTCTCTCTGTAGAAGTTGCACATAACGGAGGTCAAGACTAGTTAAAGCAATGAAATAGATAAATTGTAAGTTTTACACATAAGTTACAGATTTAACCCTTATAAATGTGTAATAATCACAAATTGTTATCACGGATCAATTCCATTTGTTCTTTCACATCACATCAACGCACATTGATATAAAACTTTCAAAATAATAACATATCCTGGCATTTACTTCATTACTAAGTTTTCTTTTAAGCCATGTGCTGATGACTAGTTCAACCCTACTTCGAAACGTCTCCAGTTTTCCACTTGCATCTGCTGTATATTGACTTTCTTTCGCATGTCGTTGTTTGAAGCTCATTTTGAAAAGCCTGGACTCAGCGGTTTATGTGGACTCGGACATCATCTTCCTGCAGCCTGTGGACAAACTGTGGTCATTCCTGTCCAGATTTAACTCGTCCCAGTTGGCCGCGATGGCCCCAGAGCACGAGGAGCCGCGAATCGCCTGGTACAACCGCTTTGCACGCCACCCGTTCTACGGCAGGACGGGCATCAACTCAGGGGTGATGCTTATGAATATGACCCGGATGAGAAAAGCATTCTTTAGGGTAGGTTTAAACTTTATAAATCATGTTTAAAATGGGTACAAAATAAGCAATTTTATTGCATTATTGCTCTGATTTCTTATTGATGGGTCTTCGGGTTGTTTTGATGGCCAAATAATACAATGTTCAAGTGAAATGTGGTTTTCAATACAGTGCTGTTGGTTATTTTTTGGGTCAGCAAAGAGTTAGTATTTTTGCTCACACAAGACTAGGATGCCCTTTTATCAGTGTGTTGTTTTTTTACTGGCCACAAGGGGTCCTCCTTTCACCATACATCTTTTCCCCACAGCAACAGGATCCTGACGATCTTATTGTATAACTGTGAGTGCGCTGTCTGGTTCTGTGTGTGCAGAATGACATGACTACTGTGGGTCTTCGTTGGGAGGAGCTGCTGATGCCTCTTCTACAAAAATATAAACTTAACATCACATGGGGAGATCAGGACCTTCTCAATATCATTTTCCATTACAATCCTGGTAAGAAGTGGCTTTAAATAATATATAATGAAGGGAGAACCTATCCTGATAAGGCACATTTTGACCAAGATCAAATTAACTGCAACAGTTATATGTTAATCGCAATACCGTAAGGGCGAGAAAATTCATCCCTCAAAAAGGGTCACTTTGCTCTTAAAGTTGAGGAGCATTCTACAATCAGAGCTGGAACATTTTCTCATTTACTACAATAATGTTACTGTACAGTAATTCTATTTAAGTAGAAGTAAAAAATATTGACCCAAATAGTTACTCAAGTTAGAATTTAAAAAACGTTCTTGGTGAAAATACAAACCGAGTATCTGAGTATTGAGTAACTGTCTGATAGTAAAAGTCTGATTCATTTAATGTCGACCTAATATGACTGGGAAAAAGTGTTTAAAATATACTATATTTACAATTAATAAACCAAATTCATATTTATTTTACATGACTAGTTGATAGACTGTTGATTGAAAAAAAAAAAAGCAGATAATTTATATTGACCATAGTTTATATTGCAGTTTTCTTAACTGCACAGCCCTAGAATGTACATGTAGAGGTGTACATTGCACAAAAATGTTAATCCGCTTATCCGTTTTTCAGATTTCCTGCTGGAGTTCCCTTGCCAGTGGAACTACCGCCCCGACCACTGCATCTACGGCAGTAACTGTGCCTCGGCCGAAGAGGAGGGCGTGTACATACTGCACGGGAACAGGGGAGTCTTCCACGACGGCAAACAGCCTGCTTTCAGAGCGGTTTACGAGGCCATTCGAAAGGTGAGCATAATATTGTTTGTGTAATTCTCTTTATGCGCGCGTGGGCGAAGAGACTACTGAGCGCTGTAGGTAGCGTTGTGTGAAAGGTCTGATTGGACCAGACCTTTTCTGACCAAGTGACACACCTGCTCCCCTCCAAACGTTGGATTCCGTAACCTTCGAGATGAGATCAGGGGTTGTGGCTGACCCCTTGGACATTAAGTACTGGAGAACTCTGTTTGCACACACTGTAGTCCACCTTTGGCTCTAAGCCTGGGGGAAAGCTAATTTCTCCTGAGCATGTTTATGGGTTGTTTACCACAAGTGTAATGATATTGACGGTCCAAGTGGCATTTACTTAATGAAGCCATCACCGTTCCAAAGTCTCATTGCTTTCTCTATTAACAAAACATCGGACATAGATCAGTCCATGCGGCTGAACCAGGGCTCGTGCTTAAACAGCTTTATAGCGCTCAATCAATATAGCAGTTTACAGTTAAATGCAATTGTACCGTATATGCACAAGAGCACATAAACACATAGATTTTCCAATAGGCAATTTCGGATAATATTTGATTAGTTTTATGTGTATTTCATCTGACTGAACAGGCAATTTCCTCTATTTTTGCCTGTTTATTGATAGAAGTCCCTGGGCTATTCCTGAGTATTTGTACACATCGTACTCGAGAGATGGGCTGAAAGAAAGGACGCAAATGCCACAAAAGACATGATTATAAAATGTGCACCGTTTTCACCACAGATGCGCGTGCACTTACGGAACTAAGAACCAGGGTCTGCGTGGCATGGGTGGTAGAGTGGTTGTCTCATGACTAAAAGGTTGAAACCCAGCTCCAAGTAATGCATATTTCTGATGTGTAGGGCAGCACAGTTTGCTTCAATCGAATAAGAGTAGCTATTTCTTTGGTCATCAATTACCAAAGGCTGCAATTATATAACATGTTTGAAAAAAACTGTCTTCATTGGGTAGTGCAGTACGTACCATGTTTTAAAGAGGGGGTTTTATGCTTTTTTCAATCACATAGCACCAGTCTATAGCATACTACAATGATGACGTAACCTTCTGTTGGTCTGTATATGTAGTAAATTAAAATAACTGCCTTGAATAAAATTGCTCTCTCAAAATGGCTGTACTGAACGTCTTGAAATAGGCCTCTGTCTCTTTAAGAAGCTTTCCGACACGCCCCCTTCAGCACACTGCTGTGGCATTTAAACAACAACACTATGCGGGGAGGGGCCTCTGCTGAGCTGAGGAGCAGTGGTTGGTGGCTTGGCTGGTGACAAAAGGTCCAGAGGTGACTCCAGGAGGTGGGGGCGTTCCTAGGAGGACTGAGGCATAGCTACACCTAAAATGGCTGCCGTCTAGGTTTTTACTGATTACTCAAAAATATGTGAATGAGCCAAGGCAACACTCCAGGCATGTGTTTAATGAGGGAATGACATAATAACTTGATATAAAGCTTGAAAAAGTCAATTTTACATAATACCCCCCCTTTAAAACTTGCTAACCCTGTAGTTTAGACTTTCACAAACGTGTTCTGAACAGCAAATGATTCTTTGAATAAATAAGTAGATCATATTTCAGCCTTTTCTCACGCGTCCTAACATTGTGCCACCCGAATTGTGTCCCTGGGTGTTCACGGACTGAGAGGCAGCTGCTTCTCCATCAGTCAAAGCCACAGCTGCTGTCGCTACAAAAGTCTGTGTCTAGTCCAGGGCAGCTGTGGCTACAATAGTAGGGATGAGTGAATGTGTAATGACTACAGTTGAGTGGATTGTCAACTCACGCTTGTAAAGAGCAATACAAGTGTAAGGTTTTTATTATTGTTATTACTATTCGTTTTAAGAAGTAGATTAGCACCGTGTGTACAGAGAAAGTATAATAGTTCTTAAAAATAATTTCTATGTCCTTTGTGTGCAAAGTGTTAATAAATGCGACCCACAGTGCTCATCCCTGTCTGTCTCTGTCAGTTTGTCTGTCCTGGCACCTGTGTGCCTCTAAATGTTTCAGCAAGGTCTGGCCGTCACAGAGCCTCACTTCCCACTTTCCTCGGATGCAAACTGCAAACGCTCTGTCCGGGATGTAGCAGTTAAATTTTTACAACCAATGAATGCATTTAGAGTTGCTGCCTGCGCCCCAACAGTGGCCCATCAGCAGGCCCCAAAATCAATACAAGCAACTGTAAATGCGGCTTTATGACCAATGGGCGCGTGACTGTGTGCGCGCGCTCATAAAAACACCATTTCTCTTTGTGACCCAGTATCAAGGAGGGGTCCCAACTGCAAGCAAATGAGCTAGCATAAAAGTGGTAATTCCCCTTTGATTTCCTTAGAGCATTGTAAAGGCACCTTCATTATTGGAAAGACATGAAATTTCGCCTCTAATCCCCACTTATTATGACCGGATCCTAAGCCTATAGCGTAAAACGTAGAACCACTTTATGTTGAGTCTAGCTGATTGCATTAGTTTGGTAGTCCTTGTGGAGTGTAGCGGACTTTTTAATTTTATCAAGGGAAAGATATTGTCCAAACGCTGTGAGTTGCAGTTGTGGGCCGTCTTAATTGGGACAAGACCAGACAGAGACCAAACCAAGACCGGGTTTAGACTTTGGAGCCAAAAAAGAATGAATGGACGCTAAAAACTAGCTGAAGAATGCAAAACTAATTTAGTCAAAACATCTTCATTGTTCATGTAATGGTTCTTTGTCTGTTTTGCAGTTTTTTTTGACGATTTTGTCACTTTTTGTCATGTTTGTTGCTTCTTTTGCTTTATTGTTGGTGTTACATCACTTTTTTTAACTCTTGATTTGGGTACAGCCAAACTGGAGAGAATGTGCTCAGTTCATGTGGGGTTAAGAGGTTAGGATATCATTAAAAACAAAGATACGGGTGAAGAAGACAAGACCCAAATCTATGAAGAAGTTCCTCCTCTATTAGTCACACTATTGCTGCCTCACAATCATCACAAACATCAACTTTTAAACAAGAAGCAGGAATAACACGGTTTGGGGAGGTCGTTAAGTAAATTTAGCTCCTCACGTCTGAATGCTCCATCGCCTGCTTTACCTGTCAGCCTCTGGGGAATTCTCATTTGTTTGAGTTGAACCAAAAAAAAACAACACATCACCTTTCACTAACTAACCCATGCATACGGTTGTCATTGCAGTACTCGTTTGGCACAGACCCAGTGAGCGGTTTGTTGGATCCGCTCGAGGAGCAACTTCTAAAGACAACTCACACGTACTGCGGAAAATCCCACCCACTTTTCACCAAGAGACTGGTGCACAGCCTGGCGAACATCAACAACATGGCAGTCGGTGGATAATGGCACACTCCATATCAAAAAGGCTAAAAGGAGAAGCTAAAGGGGTTAAGTCTGCACAGTTGTTCAAGATTTGAACTATAACTATGGGAAATGGGAAACATCTCTATCCATTTTTGAACTTTTATGCCTCAATGATCTCTCCTCTTCCTTTTCTCTGGTACTGACTACTGTGGTCTAGTTTGTAGATGTGTTATTTTGGAAGAGTATGTCCTGACTTTCCATATTGGAGAATTTTATGTTTTAACTTTGAAATGTTCTTTTATCTAAAGAGAAAACACACAACACTGGAAATCTTTCTGCTCTGCAGGGTATGAAAACAAATGCACTGTTCCACTTTCATTTACCTGAAAATAGCCGATACTAACTGATCTCACGAAGGAGAAATATTCGTATGTTCTTGCATGTGCGTGTTACTCTGCTAATAGTTTGTTAGAGTAGTGGCTCTCAACTGGCGTGACGGTGACAGGACCCAAAGTGACTCACATGGCCATTATCAGCAGGCCTTTGCAAAAAAAACTAAATAGATTGGTGAAGATTAACGATTTAGATACTACTGGTGCTCGTCATATTATTAGAATATCATGAAAAAGTTAATGTATTTCTGTAATTCAACTTAAAATGTGAAACTAATACATGATAATAGACTCATTACATGCAAAGTGACATATGTCAAACCTTTATTTGTTATAATTTGGATGATTATGGCTTACAGTCCATTTTCAAAAAAATCTAATTTTGTTAGATTTATAATTTGGGGTTTTTACAAGCTGAGCCATAATAATCAAAACTATTACAAATAAAGGCGATACATATCTTACTTTGCATGTACTGAGTCTATCATATATTAGTTTCACAGTTTAAGTTGAATAACAGAAGTGAATACACTTTTTCATGATATTCTAATTATATGACGAGCACCTGTATTTGATACAAGTCTATATCCATTGATGCAGTGCTTGAATCAAAGATAGATAAAGATTATATCAAATTAGGACTAAACCGGGTCCAAAATGAACCTGAATTTGACTAACTGGATGTAAGCAATGTTACCAGCGGGAAAAACAACACTTAAACACATTGCTTAAGCCTAAATTACATTATCTCTTGTTAAAACAAACAGATGACCCTGAGTACCACCTAAAGAAGCCCAAGTACCACCAGATGTTCATTCAGGTCCTCTGCCATTCTAGTCCGTCTTACAATTAGTGCTTGAATCAGCAGAACTCAGGAAATATTGAAGAGTGTGTTTCTATAATGTGCTATCAGTGTCAAACTAATTGAAGTAACATTTTTGATTTGGGTCACTGGGTCAATGACTGTGGACTGTAGAGATGGTCCCAAGGGCACAGCATCAGTTGAGAACCACTTTGTTAGAGAGTGCAGAAAACTCAAAAGTGAATAAGCTATACTGTACCTTCGTGCTCTAAAGCCAAAGCAAGTATCATTTTTTGCACTGTTTTTACTGTGGGTTAAAGTGTCTCAAATGTCTGTGATTTTTATTACAAGGAAGCGTTTCATTCATTTTGTATAAATGAATTTACAATATTTTTATATTAAAAATAGTTTTGAATATTTGTGGGTGTTTGTCCATTCGAATTAGACAGCAATGCCACAAATGTTGCCCTTTCCGCTAACCCTGCATGAAATCCACTTATGCAAAGTGATTCTTTGGCAATTTTAGCGTTTTAGCCTGCAGTGTAGTGACTAAACTACTTCGATGGACATACAGCGATGCCACACAGACAGAGGACAATAGTGTGCGTCTCCACTGCAGCCTGCCAGGTAATTGCTGTCTGTGGCAGACAGGTGCCTTAACAATAGACCTCCAGTGTCCAAGCAAGCTCCATTCAGCGCCACTGTAATTACGTAATTGAAAAGAGCTCACCAGCGCGGTTATGTGGAGATGAGTTGTGAAAAAAAACATGAAGATAAGAGTTTTTTATAATGCAATGAGGCCTTAATCTAACGCGCACACTCCTATTGGCACTTACACAGACCAATATATTCAAGCATATTCCATCAACAACGCTTACAGACAAATCCGTGGTTGGGTGAGCCAATCGAATCTCGCTTTGGGGTAAACATTGGGGTGGCGTGTTGGGCGGGCTGCAGAGATGGAGAGAGAGCTGTAATGGGAAATCTATTGTCAGACGATGAGGATGCAGAAGGAGAATAGAGATGGGTCAGTGTATATCAGTTTGATAAAAGCAAGGGGTCGCACTCATTTTCGATGTTGGCCCACTATCTAAGCTTCGGGTTTGAGTTCAGAGATGTATACAATCCGAGATAGTTATGTTGGCTGAATTTGTGGAGTGCCAGTAAAACGTGCTTTACAAATGAAGCTTTTATTCTTAGTCTATTCTTATTCTTAGTAATCACTAGCCCTCTCGCATCCGGTCATTTAAATGTTATGTTGAGTGGTTCTTATGACTCAAAAAAGCATGGTATCAACACACGATAAAGAAAAAGAGTGCGGCACAGTAAATGTTACAAACACTAAAAAATACAGGAGACTGGTGCACTGTGGAGTTATTCTTGAACCCCCTCTGAACAGTTTTCCTTTTCAGTAGCATTGCCTGAAGCATCTCCACTCCTCAGACAAGCTCAAAAACACCAGGATTCCCATCGTCCTTGTGCGTTCGTCCTGCAGTCTGGGCTGGTCTCTCCTGTGGTCTCCAGCACAAAGAGATGTGCTCATGACCCAAGGCTAGACTCTGTAACACACACTATACCTGAAATGATTGGAGACCAGGATATGTGTTTCACAGCACTTTCCTTTAACAGCAAACCAATGAAATGCATTCGAAAATGAATTTTTGAATATATACAATATGTTTCCTGACAAAATAGCTTATTTTATCTAAAATGATGTGTTATGTTTTATGTTGCACGAGTGTACTGAGAAAAAAACCCTAGTTTGTGAACCTGTTCTCAAACAATGGCAATAAATACATTTCTGATTCTGAAAATTGTTAATCTATTACACTGTAAAATGTAAAATTTGTTTCAACTCAAAAAAACTAATTCCAAGGGCTGCCAAGAAATGTTATGTGTAACCAATAACCATTTTACAATCTAGTCGATTTGAAATTTGAGATTCACCTCTTTCGTTCAATTGTATTCTTAGGTTGACATAACTGTTTCCAGTTGTCTGAAGTGAAAAACTTAGGTTGACACAACTGATTTAATTTGTAACTGACGTTTTTCACTTCAGACAACTGGAAACAGTTATGTCAACCTAAGAATACAATTGAACGAAAGAGGTGAATCTCAAATTTCAAATCGACTAGATTGTAAAATGGTTATTGGTTACACATAAAATTTCTTGGCAGCCCTTGGAATGGGTTTTTTGAGTTGAAACTAATTTTACATTTTACAGTGTAGGAAAGGTGACCCGTTTTGTTTTGTTGGATTTTTTCTGTTATTGCCCAAAACAATTTATATCTTGCATCTTCCCAGCTGCATGTTGTACCTTCTGAATGGTTAGAAAGTCATCTTAGAAAAGAAATGCACTCAAAGGACAGGGTGAGGCACACATTGAATCTTTGAGGAGATGAGAGTGGCTGCTGGCTTTCTCTTTGCCAGCACAGACTTGGACAGACTTTGTGGCATTTACAGTGTAGCGCAAACACGGAGAGACTGTGCTGTGAAGTAAATAAACCAGTCTGGTCACCTCTTCTCTCTCCATGTCTGCGCAGGCAAAGATGTCACATTCCATCTCACTGGGCATCAAACGTACCCCACAGTGGTGCATAAATAAGAGCGACAGTTACATGACATGGTCTTTGCATCGAGACCTCCGAGCTCGTGCCTCTCATCTCATGGAGCCGTGATATGTCGACCTTATTACAACATGCAAATGTCCCCCTGCTGTGCATCGGGCCCTGAACAACTCGCATATATATAGCAGTATGGATGCTGCCTCCTGTAAGGGTGCATGTGGCTTTCGTTAGCTTCAGCCACAGTATAATGTTGTGTGTCCAAACACATGATAATGTATCATACTGTGTGCGTTACTCCCATCTCAACACACACAAGCAAGTTTTACAGTAGATCAAAGCTACACTTTAAATAAATTTACTTCTGTGCACGCATAAGCAATGCAAAGGAGCAAAACTGAGGGGTGGTTAATGCAAAAATGTTAAAGGTGCATTACGCAACTTTTTATGTGAATAAAAAAAGATGATATTTGTGCATATTTGATGTTGTAGTGACCCAGTGGCTAGATTTACTGGTAAGAGGGTCCGTCAGCAGTGAAAACCTTCCAAACAATTGATCCTGGAGCGTCCTAGAGACCACTGTGATGGAAAACCAAAGTGCCATGCTGACCATACAGCCACTGGGTCACTCTAAGGTTTTCCACATAAAAAGTTGCATAATGCACCTATAAGATAAATCTTTGACTCTTAGATTATGTTCAGTAACCACATGTTATTGTGTTGACGATGCATGTCAGTAGATCAAATTATAGTCAAATATCAAATATCCGGGTGTGGTGTTAGACTGTTCCTTGTCTTGGAAACACCATTGATTTCATCTGTAAAAAGACTAAACAAAGAATATATCATTTCTGTGATTCTCAGTGTCCTGCAGTACTGTAACGCTGTGTGGTACAGCTGTCTCTCTGTCACTGCCAAATCTGGACTGAGCTAAGAGCTGGCTAAGAACATCACTTCAGACCCCAGCCATGTTATGAACCTCGAATATGCGCTGTATCAGGGCGGCAGTACCGTGTGCCACACTTTAATAAAGTCAGATTGAGGAACTCTTTTGTCCATCAGTCCATGCTGAAACTAAATGAGGAGCTTAAGTCATAAAATCAAAGTGTTATGGCGAGCGGACAATTGTTTATAATGTCTCTGTTGACAAAAGGAAAAGGAGTGAATGAAGAAGACAGAAAGTTTGTATCCCTTCCAGTGACCAAGTGGCTGCTTAATTGGGGGATTAGCTGAGCACTTTAGGCAAAGCAAGGCAACTTTATTTATACCGCACATTTCGTACACAAGGCAACTTTATGCGCCTACCATCCCTGTGGCCCCTCAGATGTTCCATTTTCATTTTTTAATGATTTCTGGTTGGTTTTCTCTGCGTATTCAGAGTTATGCAAACATTTCATTCTGAAAACCTACCAGAAAAAAAAAAAAAAGGAAAGTAAAGGCACCATGCTAACCACCCATACAACCACTGGTTCACTTAAGGTTTAAATACTCACTAATATAAACTTTTTATTTAACATACAAAGTTGCATGGTGTGATATTGGTTGAAGATCTAAGAAAACAATATGACTGAAAAGGCATTTTGCATAAGATGGTCATTCATTACGTTACTTTAATGACCTGTTTAGAGGCTGAATCGTGGGGACAGAGATTCAACATTTTTCCCAAGGCGGGATTCGAACCCGCGACCTTGAGACTGAAAGAACATGGTTTGTACAGGAAAAGGAGGCGCAGCCAGAGCTCTACCCCATCTAACCCTCTGACTCTACCTATCCTGTCTCTACCGCAGGGCGAGCCCGTCCTACACACTAGTGCAGATATGGCGCGAAGTCGCTAGCATCCACACACTGCGGCGCCCTAAACGGGTAGAGTGGTTGTGTGCCACGCGCTACCCGCTAGGCCACTGCGCCCCCAAAGTAAGTCTCAACCACACATCTATTTCACTAGGATTACTGCGAATGTTCATTACGTCATGCTGTTTGGTCATAAACATGGAATGCGACTGAATTTCAAACGAAAATAAGGAAGTAGAGTTAGCCTTGTTAGCCTATTTCAATGATGTTAACCTTTTTATTTCTGCGTTATTGGGTCAGTCAGGCTAGAACATGAATCACTAGAATAAATAGAACATGACAAAAATAAAGTAAAACAAAGTCAAAGTATTGTTAATAAGTGCGACTCAGGAGAAGTCGTCTCCCTGAACGCAGTACCGTTACGCACCACTAGAGGCCCCAAAACACCTTGAAGTATAGACACGAATTACAGTAAAACACTGATTTTCCTGCTCTGTGCCAAGTTCTTCTGTGTGGATTTTGCTATCTTAAAGCTGGCCAAAAAAAGTTTTGATTATGTAATTTTGAGATTTTGAGCTTAAAAATGAAAGCTACACCTAAAAGGACTCAATAATAACCAACCCTCTGGCAAGACAAACAAACAAACAAACAAACAAAACGAAAAACAATTTCCCTTTTACCCTTTTAACTCTGTGTTTTATTCTTTAACTCATTTGACCACAGCACACAATCCCATTAACAATATGAGGATTATTGGGAAAGCTCAAAGAGATTCAGTCTGTGTTGGTTGTTCCACTAATATGCATTAAGAAAAAAACATTTTGTCCCCAAATTTCAGTCACATTGTCAGTACACATTTTTCAAATTGTTTTAATTTCAAAATGAAAAATTCACCATTTAAATATTCACTATTATTTTTTCAATATTTGAAATTCAACAGTGTAAATGTCAAATTCACATTTTTAGAAATTCAGAGTGTGAAATTCAAAGGGCGTCTCGGCTCACATCATCTAGGACCAATTGCTCATGTCTTGATGCCAAGGAGTTTGTCTGTGATTTTCTTACTGCAATTTTCCCACTGAATTTCTACTGTTGATTTTAAATTCTTGATTATTTTTTTTTACCTTGACTATTTTAAAGGTGAATTTTTGTATTTGAATGATTTATTTTATTGCAAATTTTACACTCTGAATTTAAACTGTTGACATATTGAAGAATATTTAAAACTAACATGTTTAATTTTCAGACTAAAACAATATGTAATGAACATTGATTTACTGAAATTCAGGCACAATAAACCCCATAAAATTCAGACATTTAAATTCACATTCTGATTACACATAACAAAATCTTCTATACAGGAAGACCGTGTTCTGACCTCAGTGCGGTGGTGGACAATTTCCTGAATGTCCGTCTCTGCACTTCACCCGCTTTGCACTGTCCCATGAACAAAGCTTACAGAAATAAGAAACATGGGTATTGTCGTTATCTATCATTATCCTTGTTCCTCTGGTGCTTTTTTATTTATTTATTTTTTTAGATCTGACCATAGCGAGTACTTGCACTATTTAATATGTTTTAATTTAGTTTGCATTGCTTCATTCGTTGTATGTATAATATTGTCAGTTGCTGTGTGCTGTGTGCAACATCTTATAGGAAATTTGAAAGAAAATTTCTTCAACATGTATTCATTGACAAGCCTCCACACTCCCCATGGTCATGTTTGTGCCTGTAGAGGAAAGCAATATCCAACAGATGAGTCCTGATCCTGGAGTACCTTAATAGCTGTATTGGTCATGACAGCCTTGTTCTTTTCTTTCATCCCTAATACACTCCAACAGGCCTTTCTGTGTCATCTCCTCCCACTCTGCACTCGTATCATCAAAACATGAAAAACTAACGACCCCTGATATTAAATGTATTATTTTCTTTTCATTTCAGTGCAGTATGCTCTATTTCAGAGGTCCTTGAGAATGAGTAGAGACCATTTCTATATTCATTTGGCCATGAATTTTAGCATAGTGTTGGCACATGTACTTGTTATAAGGGGAATTTTGAGAAACCTTTCCAAGGATAACATATTTTGCTCTCAGAATGGTTTCCATACTTCACTTAGAACCAATGGATAGATTGTACTGTGATGCAAGAAGCACTTGCAGGCCTCAACCAAGAAAATTACATTATCTTGCAAAAGTAGTTCCCTTCATGTGGGCCCCCAGTCTGTCAGTAACCGTCCACTTGTGTTGACAGTTCAATGACAAATCTGGGCACATCCAAGCTGAACACAGAAAAGTACAATAGCAGTTACTTTTAAAATGAAGCTTGTTATTATTTTCTGTATCTGTTGTGACTTAAGTGGCCTTGTGTGCTTATCTGCTAGAAAACGTCCCAGCACAAAACCACAATAAATTTGGCCAATTGCTTTCCTCTTGGGCATTTGGACTCACTGCCCGAGGTCACAAAAAGAGAGGGAAAATTATTCATTAGCTTATAAAACACATTTCGTGAAAAATGAAACCTAATATCGGATCTTTCAGCATGGTCCTCCATCTGTGTCATTGTCTGTCTCACCCCAGGGACCTGCCTTGTTGCATTCAAGTGCATAGGTCAATATATGTAATTGATTAGCTCTCATAAGGATATATTGTGAAGAATGGGGTGTATTTTGGAGGCAATATATCTGGCTATCTCCACTGCTGTAAATGCACAGTTTTAAAATGGACCTAATGGGAATAAGCAAAACTCATCCCCCATCAATGCCATGCGCTGTCCCAGATATGCAGAAATATTGGTCCATCACTTATTGTTTATGAGCGCCCCGAAGCTTAGCCACCACAGTTTAGCACCCTGAAGTGGCCCAACCGTAGATTATCGGCAAAGCACATTGATCGGTTCGTATCACATCAATATTCAGCAAGTTGAAGATAAACAAGTGTCTTTTGCATCGGGAAAACAGAGACATCTGTCAACTTGTTTGTGTGGCTCATTTGATGTGGCAGATGAGCTACAGAGAATAAAGGCATAGAATCTAACCAAATATGCCCATGTGTTACATCTGAGTGAATCCAGAGCCTTGTACAATATTAGAAACCGACAAGCTTGTTAAATGGTGGCTTTTTCAGTGAACCTCGGCGGGATTCTGGGTTGCCATGAACAGAAAATCACTGGTGTGTCAAACAGAGACACAGAGTCATTAATTTGGATCATTTGGAACTATTAGGTACAGCCTTTCATTCCGCCACTGGGCTGGGATTAGGCTGATGAAAATGTATCAGCTGAAGTCAAAACTTATTCTTTAATGGTGTAGAGATTTCATTAATGTCTGAGTTCTCCATATACTTTATATATCTCATTTTAAGTTTTAAGTTGTTTACTTCACTGATGTGCATGCTTCTAACTGATGTGTTATAGCACATCAGTTAGAAGCATGCAATTGTAAGACCTTGTCAAGCGGGTACAGTCACGGTTTGTGATTGTACTGTTCTGTAATTCATTTAAATGTTTTTATTTTTGAAGCACGTTGTGAAAACTCCCGTCTGTGAAAGGTACGCTATAAAGATAAAATACAGACTTACAGACATTTGGGCCCGATTTACTATGCCAGGTGCTAAATTGCCAGTTCAACTTAAATTAGCATGTGCTATTTTTGGGCATGATGTTGCATCTGATTTACAACTAATAATAAAAATAATAGTTGAATTATTATTCATGTTATTGGTGAAAATGTAATATAAGGCCTTTTATCATTTATAAGAGATGTGAATCTTAACTGTACTTTTGCACCAGTTTAGCACCCACCAGCCATTTTGCATGTGTGCAAATGCTCAGTAAATCAGCATGTTTGATGTTAAGTCCTAGTGTGGCGTGGTGGCTTATGGGATGGTATATAGCTCTAAACTGCTGATCCCTATGGGAGATATGAGAGGAACTACAGAGGCTCCTTCCCTTACCTCTTTCCTCACTGACAGCACTATTCGGAAGCTTCTTATCATGGCGGATGCTGATGCACATCCAGTTTGGGCTTCGACCTGTTACCAATCCACTCCACTTCCTGGTTATTCTGACTGTTCTTTTACGTATCCAAGACTTTTGGTTCCTGCCATTGTTGGAACTCTTTTAATACTTAAATCTGTTTGGCACTGATTACACATTCAGGTCTACCTGGAAACCCTCACCTCTCTGAATGTTTAGTTCATATTCTAACTGGTGTGACTAAAACCCACAGCTCAGAATGTTGAGACTTCTTGGTAGGGGTCCTTTTCATTATAATCAGATGTTCTCAGAGTATCAGCACTGTTTATCTCGGCTTAGCCCAGTCTGATGTTTCCGGGGCAGGATGTGAGCATGATGGCTGTTATCTGTCACCGGTAGAGTCTCATGCTAAAGGCTAATGAGCTGCACACCCAACAGCGGAACATGGAGAAGAGGATATAATTGGGAGAAGTCGTGGTTATCTCACTCTAAGAACTGTTGGTGGAGAGACGTGCATCTGGTGCATGAGCGGAAGAAGAGTGAGGGTTGCCTTGGTTTGCTGTTAACGCTCAACCATCAAATTGCACATACAGTAAGTAAGGAATATCAGACCACTGAGGAAGCTTCCATTTCTTTAAATTCAAAATGCATTTGTTTAAATTTTTCTCTTTTATTTTCTCTTTTTGTAGTTTTTGTTTAGATTAAATAAATATTACTCCACACACTCTACTTCAAAGGTGTTTACCCACAGGTGAGAGTAGCTGTGATTAGAGGGGAGGAGCCGGGCCAACCCCAACTCCTCCCAATTGGTCTTTATCTACGCTGCGTGCTGAGCGGGATTTCGTCCACTGACGAAGCCTTTTGGATGAGAGGCGAAACGTTTGGAGACCTCAACTACCGAGTACAGAAGATGACTCAAGTACCTTCATTGAAGATTACTCCACACAGTCGGCTTTACTGGGCAGCTCAAAAAACAAAAACAACATAGAAACAAGACAAGACAATAGTTTTGAGAACCAAAAAAACAAAACAAAAACGGAAACATACACAACTTTTTCACTGTGTGGAATGATTTTGTTAATATAATTGTGAAATAATTAACATTAACAGTTGCTATTAAAACCGATATTTGATTTGAAGATCTTGAAATTTACTTTCAGAAAGCAGAGGTGGGTGGGACTGTTGATCTCCATTAGGAATAGAGCTGTGATCACTTTAACTAGGACTCTATTTCGCAGTTGTTTGCACTTTGCTGTTCCACAAGGACATCACTGACTCTGTAACTGCAAGTGATTTAGCTAAAGTTTGTTTGTTGCATTTGTCACATGAATCCTCATTATGTATTGAAAACCTGCTGGGAAGAGAGGAAGCAGCCTTTTCCGAAGAGGAAATGACCTTGCGCCGCAGTGACAACTTAATCACTGCGGACCAATATCGAGCCCGTATCTCCAATGATCAAAATTTAGAGCTTTAATCACCGTCAGCCAATACGACACTGGGACTAACAGCTGAAATGGATATCGCACTTTTTACGATGGCACTGAATCAAAAATGAATTAGCTGCGCTGCAAATACAACATATCTGTGATGAGTTCGGGTTAAATTATGATTATAGGCGCCATAGAGCAAACATGGATCATTTCAGATGCCATCTGGTTTGATTAGTCGCCTGTTAAAGAGACGTCTGAGTTTTTTGATATTACATCCAGTAATGACAGTGAGCCTCCTGAAAGCTGTTAGAAGATGTACAAAATGTAAGTTACTAATATTTAGATGTTATGTAGCACTTGTGTTTTGTCAGTAAAATCTTTCCTATATTGTCAATGTTTCTTTATTTCTTTTTTTTCTTTTATTTGAGGTTTAAAGCCCCAATAAGCAAAAATATGAATGTTGTTGTTGCATTCCCACATTGCATTGCTAGATGCATCACACACAATCAGAAAGTAAAATGAGCCCCAAACGTAGGATAGCCAAGTCCTTATCGGCTTCAAATGAACAGAAAGGGACTGTCTCTAACTCCCACAATCTTAGCACCGCAATAATAATCAATCAATAGTCTATAATCAAGTCCTACTTTGTGCTAGTGCAGTCTCCAGTAGTTAAAGTTCAGTGATTAAATTCAGGAGATTATTAACTTTCAAATAAGGAATGGCTTGTTCATAGTAAAATGTGTACTTGTGTCCTCAAATGCAGTTTAGGACAATCCAAGTTCAGCTGAAGTTGTGATGTGCCGTTGTTGTTTACGAAGTGTGACTATCCCGTACATGTCTGTAGTCGGGGAAAAGCTCCTGCAGATTTTTCAACAGTATAAAAATGTACTATGGAAAAATCATGTCATGGCCAAGGCGCTGTCTCCAATACCATGCATCTGCATAACATGCTTGTATCTCTGTTGAAATCTCCTCTTTTCTTTTCACCTCATTTTAATATAAAAAAAAAAAGATATCTGGGCCAGCTGTGCAAAGGAGCATGAGAGTCTTTTTGGCTGCAAAGCGTTAATTAAACCATAAATTGAAACTGGCCATGAAAAAGGCAACGATCCTTATCTCTGATGGGTATAGGAGGATTGGCATATTCATCCATTCCGACTTTGAAGAACATTAGAGCGCTGACTTAAAAGGGGTGTTTCACTAGACGTTAAATTAATTTCACATTTCGAACCATTACCCAGCTAACAGATGTGTGCGAATGGCATTGGGGAGCTCTGGTAGTCAGCCGGTGGGTTTGTTTTATATTGCAGGCAGACCATAATGCAACGCACGACCTTGACTTCGCAAGACTTCCCCACTCTATGGCATTTCAATATATTTTTGTTTTTTCCCCTCAAAGTGGACAATCTGTGTTTAGTTTCAAGGGTACAGCTTTTGGGAGAGAAATACGCTTGTGATTCAATTTCACCCTGGTCTGAGCAACAGGTGATGGTTTGCAGCTCGCATGACCTGTCGACAAGAAGGGCACAATATGGGCAGATCAAAGAGACAGCCTTCCAAGATGCAAGAGCCATTTTAATAAACATGGACAAGTTGCAGTGATGCAATGTGGAGAAAAACAATACTTCCTTTGAAGATATAGAGCAATAAGATGAACGCACTGTGGCTCTTGCGGACGTCTTGTAAAGTATGCCTTCACTTTGCCAAACTTATATCTCCACTATGGGAATGTGAATGTGTTGTACTATAAATTCATCCATAAGAAGACAGCAATGCATGACAGAAGACAGATATAGATTATGTAGAATAATGTTTTCATTGTCACAGCGCCATGCTCTCCAGGGACCGACAGATCAAACAAAGAAATGATTCATGAACTGATGGCCATGAGAGGAGGAGGCTGTCATTTGAAGATCTGGACACGCAACGACTTAATCATTTTATCTGATTGGTATTTGAAATCACGAGCTCGGTTATCCAGCAATATAGGATGTTGTTCGCAGCTCGTCTGATCTGAGTGATTAGAGGCTTGTCATCTGGTCCTGAAAGCACAATGAAAAAGAAAAAAAACCTTTGGATCAAATTATCTCTCATTAACAAGTTGGTGTATACACATTGATGCTGGATTGCTTTGAAAGTATCTAAAGGATGCTCAGATCACTGGAGAAATACATCTAATATTTTAAGGCACCGGTGACAAGATAAATGGATTAGAGGGGGCTGTTTATTCTCAATAGGTCTATGAAGAATAAAAGGCACATAGGAACCCCTCGACAATTCCTTCCAACAGTTAATCATCCTTCATATTTTATGATAGAGGCGGGGGTGGATGGAGTGCCAAAATGTCTATTTTGTTGTAAGCTATATTTCCAAAGCTTACAACCTCACTATTCCGGCATAAACCAGACATTGTGAACGCTATTGAAATGATTTGCACCAAAGTGTTCTTCCAAAACACATGCACGGGTCAACAGGCAGGTTCACCATGCTCAATTTGGAGGCCAGAATAAAAAGAAAATACGTGCATGTCCGTTAGTGCTAAATGATACATTTAGTTAGAACAAAATTAAAACACAATTGAAAACTGTGCATTCAGTATCAGTTTGATCTTTTTGGTTGGGGCATTTAATCCCCATACTCCCTCCCTTCCTTAAAACAAGCTTACCAAGCGAATTATGAAATGTGTCTTTGTTACATTTTATCTTTGCTTAGCTGTTGAATTCGTAATTGTTGAAGCTATTTATCCCATTATTATGTACAATCTTCACAGCTTTCTCCAAAAGCTTTTGTGCTATTATGCTTCCACTCTGTTCTACATTCTCCTGGCTTTGTCATAATTACAGCTGGTTTCAAGAATGGCTATTTTAATTGATATGCTTTCCTTTTTTTTTTTCCAGGGTTCTCTATATTATCTCCTACTAAGCTTTCTCCAGAATGGCCTCCCCTTTTCGTGCGCACTTTCCTCTCAAATCTTATTAACAAACCAAGCCTTTGTCCTGGTTAGCCGCCGATAAGCAGCTTCCCAATTCACTTGGCTTATCTCAGGTAGGACTAAGAGACAGGCAAACTGTCCTATAAGCTTCTTTGATGCATTGTTCCTTTGCAAGTATGTGATCAGCAAGAAGATCAGCATGCGGCGAAATAATGTCTCATTGCGAAAACACTTGTATCATCTTTTCTTTCTCTACAAGACTGAAAGTTGCTTCTACCGTGGCAATTCAGGAGGGAGTCACAATCAGGGAGACATTTACACAGCATTAGATTAGATGTGTTTTACCAATATCTTTGTGAAGTAACAAGGACATTGGGAAAATGTTATAAGTGAGAAAGATAGGGTCACAAGACAACAATCAACTTGTGTTGCGTGCATCACAAAACCTGATATACACTATAGACTTATTACAAAACACAAAAATATAGGCTACACAGCGGTCAGGAGCTCTAATGGTATACCAATATGCAAATCACGGAAGCAGCCATGACAAAAGAAGGGAGACAATACAACACAGACTAAAAACAGTGCCATTTGTTAGACAAATTAGCCCAATGTCACCCTTCTATTAAAGGGATACTTTGGGATTTTTGACATAGGGCCTCATTTCCTAGTTATCCAGAGTGTTGTTGATGTCTGGAGATATTTTGTTCTTAAATTCATGCAGTTCTTATATTTGAAGAGTCTAGTTGCGCTAGCCTAGAGCAAGGCTAAAGCATTTCTATGGTAAACGCTAGCCCGCATTAAAAAACAGTCTGACTCACTCCACAGTGCACCTGAGGTAAATCACATATAACACCAGACTAACCATATAAATGTCTGTGTCGATAGAATAATTTTTAAATAAAACTGACCTTGTATCACATGAATTACCGCATTTTGAGGACTATTTTCTCGCAGATCACTCCGCCGCTGCCTTAGCTTACAGCCACGAAGCTGATGCCGCTCAAATATAAGTTATTTTAAACGCAAAATGGTTAAAATTAACCTATCGAGACAGACATTTATATCGTTAGTCTGGCGTTATAAGTGATTTACCTCAGGTGCACTGTGGAGTGCGCCAGACTGTTTTTAATGCGGGCTAGCGTTTACCATAGAAATGCTTTAGCCTTGCTCTAGGCTAGCGCAACTAGACTCTTCAAATATAAGAACTGCATGAATTTAAGAAAAAAATATCTCCAGACATCAACAACACTCTGGATAACTAGGAAATGAGGCCCTATGTCAAAAATCCCGAAGTATCCCTTTAAGTATGAACCTGCAGTCTTGACAGATATATGTCATCATTAAAACGCTTTATACCTTTTGAAATGTTCTGTTAATATAATTTGCCCTCATCCTCACCGCCTCCTTAGCATCACCTGCCGGGGGTTATTCAGCAGGAGCTCGAATCTGTAATTCAGTTTGATAATACATGAAATATTCAGACTTCCTCTCCTGTGCGCAGTTTTATTTATTTTTTTGCATCTCTCTGTATACGCTGTGAGCTGCCTCTTTGTGCGTCGGAATTGGACGCCGGTGAGTTTGACACGCCGGGGGTGCTCAGACGAGGATCTCACTTGACAGTTGCCGCTGCCACACGATTCCTCTCACCTGAGGCGCAGAGCCGTCCTTCTCCGCCATCTGCCTGTCTTCTCCGCGCTAATTGATTTGTCCTTGGATGGAAGTGTCTGGAAACGCTTTGGGGATGGATCTACTTTGACAGGTGCTCTACATGAGTGTGTGATCATGCAAAACAGGGTGGGGTTTTGTGTGTTATGGAGGCTCGCGTCAGATCGGTGAGGTCCTTCTGATGTCCGCGGAAAGCACTGGGCTGATAACCCACCCGCCATGTACACATTTAAGTTACTTGGAAAATTATGACATCGCTCAGCATTTTTATTGTATAAGTTCAATGAAAATGCCAAAACGATAGGCCAAACAAAAGGATTATATGCACATTCTGTTCAGAGTAGAAATGTGAAGAGGGCATCTACATTTGAGTAATGATGTCATGGTATGGGTTTAGTGAGAACATAAAATAATATAACACTGACAAATATTAAGGATTCTTATAGGAGCTAAAACAATATTCAAAGCGTAGGTTTATGGCCTATTTGGTATTCTCCATAGTATTATCATGTTTTATTAGAAATAGGCAAGCAGATCTTTTAAAGGAACAGGCCACTGTTTTTCCATACTGAGTATGTTCTTACCTGAGCTTAGACGGGTTGATACGTACCTGTCTGGTCTTTGTGCGAGCCTGTGGAAGAGCTTGGTCACTTCTAACTTCACCCCGTTTGGAGCTATAGGAATACATTGGGAGAGGCCAAATGCTAACAACATCTTTAGTCGTTTTGCGTGACTGAGCGCAAGTACAAAGACCAGACAGGTACGTATCAACTCGTCTAAGCTCAGGTAAGACATAATCAGTATGTAAAAACGGTGGCCTGTTCCTTTAACTCGGCAAGAATCTGAACATGTCGGCAACAGAAATCCATGAAACATTCATTCATACAAGTCAGCGGCTGCCAAACGTATTGATCATGCGTAACCCTTGGGCTTTCGACTTATACTTTGAATTCTCATTCTGCCTCAATAGTGATCACGAACTGAAACTTCAACTAAGTAATAAAACCCTAACTTTTGGAGCAAAAATGCATATCAACAGCTTTCCTTTGAAACAAAAATACTATTCAGTTTCACCTTTTTAAATGTGAAATAATGTAAAATACCCACTACAAAGAGTTTGATGTCACTGTACTTAATTGGGAAACGCTGTTGCAAACAATAATGTCGTTTACCATTGCTTCCAGTTGTTCTTTTGCAAACATGATTTGCGCTTGTTCTATGTAAAACCAAATAAATGCCTACAACCTCAACCAGAAAATGCTCAAACAGAATCAGTGAGTCTAGAAAGATGCTCACATGATTAGGCTAATGCTCCAGCGTGTTACTGTAAAGGAGAAATGTAATCTGTGGACAACCATAACCTTAACTACACTACATCATAATGCCCCTTTCCCTTTCATGCTTAGTCTTTTCTTTAGTTTTACACCACTCTCTGTGCCCTGCAGTAAATCCTTGCCAGTATTTTCAGTAGTAAAATGTATAAATGTATGGGGGAGGTGTCCTTTAGATCCAACCAAAGCAGAAATCACCTTATTTTACTGAATAGTGATGCAGTATCATGATATTCTGAAAAACAAAATGCATTCACTATGGTCGTATTTGTGATCAAAGATTGGCCTATTTATTTCAACATTTCCATTCTTTTCGATGTAAAGCCATATTAAACGATCCATTACAATAGTTAATTTGGTCTTATTATCTCCCTGATTTCCCGGCTAATTAAATATGTCCTGTACATGGGATGAACCACTCTCCCAGTGTGGGTGAGGGGGCCACCCTCGCTGCAATAATTGGTTTGAGCTCTGAGGATCTATTCCAGGAGCCTCCATCAAACAATGAGAGTGTTTAATGTGTTTGTAATCAGTAAAGGTTAAAAGCCTGTACAGACATTTAACTGTAATTAGGCTTTTCTTGACTCTGGGAATGAAAAACAATAAAAGGGTGCCTAACTGTATTCTGATCTGACATTTATGAAGCTTGTAGTATAGTTCAACACCAATACTTCTTTAATACTATGGAGAATACCAAATAGGCCATAAACCTACGCTTTGAATATTGTTTTAGCTCCCATAAGAATCCTTAGTATTTGTCAGTGTTATATTATTTTATGTTCTCACTAAACCCATACCATGACATCATTACTCAAATGTAGATGCCCTCTTCACATTCCTACTCTGAACAGAATGTGCATATAATCCTTTTTGTTTTGGCCTATCATTTTGGCATTTTCATTGAACTTATACAATCAAAATTGAACTTAAATCTAATGGCAGTTTGAATGATTGATTTGGCACAGCTTGATTTAATTGTTCCTGATGCTTTTTAATGCCCCGCAGAAACCCCGCAGATAATCGCAGAACGTTGTCATGCCACGCAGTAGCACGGATTCTTTTCCACGATGCGGTAAATGCTCCTCCTCCGGTGTGCGTGGCTGGGGATTATCAGATTGCTGTGGCGTCATGGCGACAGATGCCACTTTTACTCACTGACTCACAGCAAAAATAAATAAAATAAAAATTGCAGTTCACCATTTAGCCATGTAGACAAAAGTGCAAAGAGTTTTCACTAAAATGGCAGAAACTGGGTTTGGAACAGTGGACAATTACTCTACAAACGTCAAATATAGTTTATCAACAGAAAGTATTTAGTTTCATTTTTCCATTCCTTCATACTGTATATTGAGACTTGGAAAACACATAATGCACCTGTCTCTGAAAACATCTATGTGCTAGTTTATATTTCGAGTTTGTGAAGGTGGTCTAGTGTTAACGGCTACGTCCGCTTCTCCCCTTGGCTTTCCTTTGGCTTTCCCCCCTGTGTGTAAGATAGAGCGAGTGGGGGGATTCACAGCGCTATAGTCCTACTGTATCTTATTGCTTATTAGTACCCGGGAAGCCCCGAGGAGGCGAGTGTGCAGGTAAACACAGGCGGATTTAAAAGAGGTTCTATCCGGTGAATGGGTGGATTACGTGATTATGGAGAGCCCTGAGGGGTGGCTTCCGATGTGTTAGTCCAGGTAACCAGCTGCGGAGGATGGGCAAAATCGTTAAAACACAACTGGCAGTAAAAGAGAGTTGGTAGCTGAGCACATTCAAATGCTGCTCTGATGGAGCTCTTCTCAGGGCATTTAACTAAGCTTGATCTACTAACGACTTTGGATATTTTTTACAAAGCCAACTGGGTAACATGCTAAGTTACATAAAGATATTTGTGGAATCTGTGATACTTTTTCCAAGTGATTGTATCCTGGTATTCTATTGAGCAAAGGATGTTGAAACTTGTTAGTTTGAAGACTAGCTTCAGTTCTTAAAGAGGGGGTATTATGCTTTTTTCAATCACATAGCACCAGTCTATAGCATACTACAATGATGACGTAACCTTCTGTTGGTCTGTATATGCAGTAAATAAAAATAACTGCCTTGAATAAAATTGCTCTCTCAAAATGGCTGTACTGACGTCTTGAAATAGGCCTCTGTCTCTTTAAGAAGCTTTCCGACACGCCCCCTTCAGCACACTGCTGTGGCATCTAAACAACACTACTGTGCGGGGAGGGGGCTCTGCTGAGCTGAGGAGCAGTGGTTGGTGGCTTGGCTGGTGACAAAAGGTCCAGAGGCGTCTCCAGGAGGTGGGGGCGTTCCTAGGAGGACTGAGGCATAGCTACACCTAAAATGGCTGCTGTCTAAGTTTTTACTGATTACTCAAAAATATGTGAATGAGCCAAGGCAACACTCCAGGCATGTGTTTAATGAGGGAATGACATAATAACATGATATAAAGCTTGAAAAAATCGATTTTACATAATACCCCCCTTTAAGAAAATAATACACATCAGATTATAACCTCCACACTGATGACTTAGACACATTTCCCTGTTGTGGACACTAAATAGAACTAAATCTAAGTTTGTGAGGTCAGGGGAGGATGGAGGTCTGACACATTGTTTATTCATCGCGTTTGTCTTTATCGACTGCTTGTTTAGCTGATATTTAAGGAGCTCGGCTGTGTAAAACAGTTAATTAGCCCCATCGATCGCACCGCTCACAGCTCTTTGTCATGCTGTCAGAGACTGCTTTGCTCAAAAGCCCGGCTTTATTGACATTCCCGGATTTCTTGTATTTTCTTTTGAGTTTGCGTGACTCTTGCATTGATTTTAGTTGTAACGGTTTGGCTCTTCTTTGATAGTGCAAAAACACTGGGAATGAGATGCCGAAAAGGTCAGTCAGAAATGAGGGAATTGTGTTTTGAATTTATGATTAGTTCCAATAGTTTGGATACACAGCGCGGGTTGTTTGCTTTGAATTATTATCTTCACTGCTTTTGGATAAATAGCCACACAGTTAATGGTGGACATTAAGTTGCAATTTAGTTTTTCAATATATTCATAAATAGTCAAAACAGCACACTTTGTAGTGAAATAAATGCCTGTAATATTTGGGAAACTCACCAAAAAAAGTCCACATAAGTTACTGTGATCTTTATTTTAATTTCCTAACCATGGTATTAGTAATTGGGCCATTTTCTTAATTGATGTATTAACATGTGTGGAGTTCTATATATAGGTCTGTTTCTGTTTTCTCCAATTCCATCTCATTCCCTGCGGACATTTTCATTGGGACCAACAGACACATGATCTGTGAACCGTTCATCAAAACAGTGGCGCGACTCTCTCCATATTCAAGCTCATCAAGACACTTGTCCTACAGACACTCTGGCAACAGAAATCAAATTGCTTTCATCAGAGCTAATGACACTTGGTCAGACCTGACTCCCCCGCAGACCACACTCTCAGCCACACTTATTACAGACTAAGTAAAATGGTGCACACTTCCCCCTGCCCATTCAATAATCAATGTGCCTCTGAACGATGCAAACCTTTACCTGTAAACATGATCTGATCTTTTTTTATTAACAGAATGCAAAACAAACACAAATTACGTGTAATGATCAATGACATTCTATAGTGACTACTTTTATTTATTTTTGTTATAATTTTTTTATGTATTTGCACAAGGCATACGTACAATGAAGTCTGGCTGAAAAAAATCTGGTTGGGTTTGGTTTCCAAGACTTTTTTTTTTTTTTTTTTTTTTTTACAGTTTTATGTCTAGGTCAAGAAAGATTCAATGCATGTTTAGAATGGAAACATAACATATAGATTGTGGTCCTAAACCAAGCAAAACCAGACTTAGAGAGACTCATCCATGCATCTGTCTCCAGCAGTTAGACTACTGTAACGGCCTGCTCACTGGCCGTACATCCAGAACTCTGCTGCTCGAGTCCTGACAAGAACCGGAAATACGACCACATTAGTCCAGTGCTCCGGTCTCTGCACTGGCTTCCTGTCGCTCAGAGAATAGAATTTAAAACAGCGCTGCTTGTGTACAAGTCTTTTCATGGTTTAGCACCAAAGTACATCTCTGACATGTTAGAGCCGTATGAACCATCTCAGGCCCTGAGAACTTCAGGGAGGGGTCTCCTGGTGGTTCCCAGAGTCAATAATAAACACGGTGAGGCTGCGTTTCAGTTTCATGCAGCTAAAATCTAGAACAGTCTTCATGAGGATGTGAGACAGGCCTCAACTCTGACAATGTTCAAATCCAGGCTGAAAACAGCTCTTTTACCCGTGCATATGACGACTGCCTTTTACTGTAATTATTATTTTTATGTTGATGTTTTATTGATTGATTTTATCTGTTTTCTTGTAATGTTATGTAACTGTGAAGCACTTTGAATTGCCTTGTGTATGAATTGTGCTCTACAAATAAACGTGCCTTGCCTTGCCTTGCAGCCAACAAGGCAACATGTGTTTTTCTTACTGCACATCTATTTCTTGTATTGTATGTCTTGTATTGTATTTTTTGCCACAATTGGCAATTCTGTAACACGATCCCTTTCTTCAGCGGGAGGCTTGGTTCCCTTGAGCTGACAGCGCTGGTAATCCAGGACTTTACCCGCTGAGCCACCAGCGCATGCAGTAACCCAGTAATAACAGAGCCATATCAAAGCAGTGAGCTGGATCAATGCTGGAGCACAGCACTGCCTCATCAAAGCTCCTACGAGAGACAACAGCTCATGTGCTGGAGTAAACCAGGTGTGACCATCTTAGAAACCCACTGCAACTCCTGCGACTGTCTCAAAGGGAGTAAAACACTTTCAAAAGGCAGGCTACAGTTTTTTTTACTTTCATTTGTGCCAAAAATCCCATATCAGATTTTTTACGATACGACTTCACATTCATCCGACCTACACGCATTCATTCATTTTCTGTCTGAGAGCAGGAAGGAAAACAACAGGTTTACTTGTTATCAATGAAGTCTGTGTCGACATAGCTCTCTTTCAACAAACATTTTTCACTCGGACTCAACTAAAATTGCCGGTTTGCCTTAAGTTCACTTTGAAACACACACATGCTGTGTGCGCCATCCTTTATTGCACATGGGTCACCTCCCAGCTCTCTTGTCGCGACAAGCAATGCCTGCTTACAGTTTGAAAGAAATCAGGATGCCAGTGTAACAAAAGTGTACGACATGTACAGTATTATGGGCCGTCATATTGATGTGTCAGCTTTATAAAGTTTAAGATTTTATGTTATGATTAGTTGTTAAGTGATGGAAAATTATACCACTTTTATCCAGAATTTTAGATGACAGACTTCTGCTGTTGTATCAGTCTTGCATTAAACAATAACCAATTTAAAATCCTTATTCTCTTTGTGGAACAATTAAGCATCTAATCTAATCTCCATGGAAAATATAAAATCATGGAATCAGTCTTTAGCTTCAAGGCAAAACAAACTCTTAGAAGAGCCCCTCGTCTAGCCCTCAGCCTTCCATTCACCCCCTCGGCATTCTCTACAGAGCCTCTTTGTCCCCTGCCACCACACCACTTTTGTACATATTCTGTTCCAATTATCTTGAGTGTTAAATCGGCATCGGGCTGTGCCGCTGAATATTTTATACCCCTCATTAGGCTTGAGTTGAAGCCCTCTACGTCTACGGTGGCTCAGAGAGAGACGAGGGGGATCTACTGAAACCGCACAAAGGCTGCTTGCAGCGCTTCCTTATGACTGGGATGACGGTCAAAGATGAGGCCCTTGGACATAAGGACTTGGCTTGTTACAAATAAACAGTGATGGTCTCAAAATTTGACAACAATTATCTCCTCAAGTAGTACCGGTGCCCTTGTCCCTCCAATTTAGATACTATTCTCAGAAACAAATGTGATTGAATGATATAAATAAATGAATACATTATATAATCACCACAAAGAAGGTGTCCCAAGAAGTAACGTTTCTTCCTCTGTATTCAGGATGCACCTCCCGACAAAGGCGTCCAGGAAGCTCCTTCTCCCCATCGTTGACCTGAACGAGCGTCGTCATCATCAGCCATGACAAAGGACATCCGAATGCGCCAGTGCAGTTAGGAGGGATTTAGGGAAGTCGCTGTGATGCTTCCTATAGTGGCTCCTTTAGCATAGGAACCTCGGGATGTTCCTCATCAGTCCATAAGGAGCTAGAACAATCCATCGCGCTGCCTACCTGAAGGTTTTTGAACTCGGGCCATTCTCTCTCAGTTTGAAATTACTGCCTTTTTTTTTTTTTCAGCGTGACGTTTCATTTAAACACAAACTTTTGCTCATTTTCAGATGCAGCCATAGTGCAAAACAGAATACCTGAAGCTCACCTATGGAGCTCGTCCAGGGTGACTGAGCTACCAGTTCATTAAAGGGCATACAGTATCATCTACCTTGGCATTCATGTGTACAACTGCTTTTTCTGACAGTGTGTAGAAAATATTTTGTCTTTATTTTCCCATTCATTCTATTCAGTCAATGAAGCAAACATACCAAACATGATTTGCATGTTGTTAAATCCATGTTCTAATAAAGTAGAGATTTAAATATTTTTGAATTGAACTGAACTACAAACCTCCACAAATACTCAATAAAGACACATTTTATTTTAGTGATAGTGGCACCCCCAATCAATTACACAATCTCTTGAGAATCTTCTCTTTCCATAGCTTCTGAGCTGTCCTTTACGTGAATAGGAAGAACATAACAAAAGTTAAATACCAGTCTAAATTAGTCATTAGCCCATAGTTTGAGCATGAATGGGGGTTTAATGAATGAAAATTGTCAGTCATTTAACCACCTTAATCAGCCTTTTGTCTCTCATAATAAGACACAAGTCCTGATTACGCCGTTAACTGTTGGCATGAAAAGCAACACTGATGGATCATTTGGGGGTCGTGTATTCAACATAGTGAGTGTAATACGGAGAGCCAATCTTCATGCCTCTTTGATTTTCTCTTATGTCGCCGCAGCAAACTAAATGTGCAACAAATTATACAATTTTGGCTCAAACAGTATGTTGAATGTCCTCCTAATGTAAACCTCTTTTTCAGGAGTGTTTTTATCCAGGCCTTCTTTAGAGGTTGAGCCTAAAACTTTGCCAGAGTTGCAGCTGGATAATTGATCCATGTCTGTTTTGAGTTGATTGGGAAAAGTAGCTGCAAAAAGCAACAACAACAATGACAAAAACCTAGAAAAGAGCAGAACATAAAAACTCGACACAGAAATGCCACATGTTGTTCAGGAACCAACCTACAGGCAATTCATAATGTTCACCAAGGGCAGTTGTTAGTTGCGAGGTTAACATGTCAATTATATTTATCCATCCATATCATTCATCAAGTTTGTGTGAAGCACAGTGAGGCGACTGTAATGTTAAGTTAGATTTGTTTTTTATTTCTTTTATTTTTTTGTAGTCAAATTGATATTGGCTTTTTTCCCCTGCATGTTTTAGAGATATTTCAAATCTACAAAAGTATGAAATGTATTCTTTTATCCATGGATCAGGATATATAGACAAAGGATTTCCCCCCCCCAGCTTCATGTTTACATGTTTGTGTACTTCCTGCTGTGAGGATAACTGAGGCTTTAAAAGAGTAAGCAGCGGTTCTTGGATGCATTCATCCTACTCTACAGTAAACATTAATTACCGAACGAACAATGGGCAATCTCGCTCTGCATTTTAATGAGGACAATCCATTTCCCCCGATACTGTGGATCTTTTTGCGGCATCCAACACATTGTATTCTGCATCAACAGTGGCTTAGTGAGTAAACCGGTGATTTTATTATTTAATTCCCATCTCAGGCTAATTAGGCATGACACGTCATCCAAGTTTTCTGTATGAAAGTGGCATGTTAGTGAGTGATGGTGGCCAAAAAGCCATTAGTGCTTTTTGGTGATAGTGAAACTTTATTATCACTATCAAAAATGTTGTATGCCAGTATTGATTTATTGGTTGGTGGAATGCCTCACATTTATTGGGAAAGGTCCCTGAACCGAAAGATAAGACCAAATATAAGAATCAAGAGAATCAAATTCAATGATGCAGATTTGGATGAATCATTTATAACAGGATGATGGAGGGCAACAAAGTAAGCACTGGTATCTTGTGTCACTCACGTTTGGGTGGATTGGAAGTAGCTGAAAGTAAGGGAGGAGCACTGCTTTAATGTTATTCATAAAGGCTCCAGTGACAGCAGCGCACCCGGATGTCTCTCATTAATTCTCAGTTCAGTGAGCTGTGATCCACGCAACAGATTGACAAGGGAAGTAGTAGAAACCTACCCAGGTTCTCCCTATGTTTTCTACTGGCTACTGTACATGCTGCAACCAGCTTGTTTTCACTTCTTCTTCTTCGGTTTATATATACAGTATATTAAAATTAAATGTCTAAATTTGTGTGGAAAAATGTTGTCTTGTGTATGGTCTGACCCACTGCAAATATATTTCTTCATGAGGACAATGAGGATCAATTACCGACCTATAATTTACCAATTGCCATGAATACAATAGATATAAAACACTATTGCTATAAAATCATTGTTTATTGTTATAATTTTAACAAATTTCACCAGCGACAAATGTTGAAAACAAGGCCTCTTCAATAACTTTATGGAGAAAAGCAGCAATTATGTTACACAATTCATCAGTGCTTGGACATAAATAGGTTAACCGGTTGTGGACAGAGAAAAATAATTACAATAAATAAAAATGAGCATAAAGAACACATACTGTATGTATTAACATTAATATAAACAAAACACTGGACATTTAGAAGGGCATCGAATTCAAGTTTTTTTGCAGAGCGCAGAAATTGTAAACTGAGCATTAAGGAATATGCTTAAGAAATGACATTAGTGTTAGTGATATTCAGCAGGTGTAAATTATGATCACCATACATTTAAATAAGACATTACACTCAGACACTTCCAGTGCTTTGTCATTGTGTGTAAAAAAATCCCTTACAAATCATCACTGTTTACAAAGAGTAAAAATGTTAATTTTCCCATTATAAAATGTGCCACATTGAACGAGGCAAAGAGAAGACGCTTCATATCGATGAAACGAATGCGACATACAGCGTGATGGAGCAAAGGTCGACACAATAGGCTACACACATTATAGAAATGTGTTGGTTTGGAGTTGCACATATTCGACCAACATGCTACAAAAGTCTGTGTGGTACAAAGTCACTCCACAGTGTACAATGCTGAGGTTATACTAAGTAGTACACATTCAGATTTGTTTTAAAAAGCTGTAGTTTCGAAAGGCGGTTTATCAGGTACAAAATGTCAGGTGTTGATTTGGACAGGCCCAGAGGCTACACTGTGGTGACAGAGAGAAAGGCATTATGTACTTTGGAGTCATCCTGCTGTACTCTGGCTCCATGGCTCATTAGCTCCTGAATAGTCATCCAGTTATCCAGGATCTTTTTATTTCGCTTCTTCAGCATTTTCTTGTGGCTGAGTTCCAGGATATTGACCTGGTTCCTGCCCTCTGCGCTACTGCCTGGTCCCTCTCTCAGGCACTCGAGGCGACTCTTCTGCATGTACTCCCTCCTCTTCCTCTGCTCTCTCGCTCGGGCCAAGTGCTGCTTCCTCTCCTCTTTGCTCCAGTACCGGCCCATTTTCAGCTCGCTAATGGCATCGTCGTCGGTAGTCATGCCTCCACTCCTCTCCTCTCTGATCCTCAGCGCCCTTTCTCTCAGGATGCGATCGCGGGCAGGTCTGCGGGCCACGTATCGCGTGCCGTCTGCTCGAACTTTGACTTTCCACTCCAGGCGGGGTTCCCCAGAGCGCCCCCGCGGTGCGCCTGATCTCTGCACAGGCTCAGCAGACTCAGCTGGCTCTGGGAGTATTCCAGGGATGAGTGCTGTTGCAAGAGCTGCATGTAGCTCTGTAGAACAAAGAGGCACAATTAGAAAATACTGGTCGCTGAAGCCATATTTTGCACAACACACCACAATAAAGGCTAATACGTTTGATAATAATAATGCATTGGTTTTATATATATATATTTTTTTTCAGTGCCTTGCGAACGTACTAATACACCTTGAACTTTTGCACATTTTGTCATGTTTACAACCCTAAACATAAAGATTTTATTTTGAATTTTTTACTGAAAGTTCAACAGGCAACTGTCATGTGAAAGCAAAATGATACATGATTCTGTTATTTTTCAAAAAATAGAAAACCGAAAAGTGGGGTGTGCATAAGTATTCATACAGCATTTTCGGAGTGCATTAAATTGCCTAATGACTGCAGAAAGTTCACACACCTTGCCCTAACCATTAAATAGAGGCCACCTGTACGTAATCTACTCTCAGTATAATTACAGCTGTTCTGTGAGGGCCTAAGAGCTATGGTCAGAGTGTATTGGTCACTAAACAACATCATGAAGGCCAAGGAGCACACCAGAGAGGTGAACATCTCACGGAGCACTGTTCAATCCATCATTCGGAAATGGAAAGAGTATAGCACCACTGTGAACTTACCAAGAAATGGCCGTCCACCTAAACTAACATACCGAACAAGGAGAGCACTGGTAAGAAATGCAACCAAGTGCCCCAAGATAACTCTGGAGGAGCTGCGACGTACTGCTGCTGAGCTGGGGGAATCTGTACATGGGACAACTATAAGTCGTACTCTACACAAATCTGGCCTTCATGGACGAGTGGCAAGAAGAAAGCCATTATTGAAAGGAGGACATAAGAAATCCTGTTTGACGTTTGCTAGAAGTCATATGGAGGACACAGCTACCATGTGGAAGAAGGTGCTTTGGTCAGATGAGACAAAAATGTAACTTTTTGGCCCAAATGCAAAACGTTATGTATGGAGCAAACCTAACACTGCTCATCGTCCTGAGTGCACCATCCCCAGTGTCAAATATGGTGGGGGGAGCATCATGCTATGAGGCTGCTTTTCCTCAGCGGGGACTGGGAAGATTGTAAGAATAGTTGGGAAGATGGATGGAGCCAAATATAGGGACATTTTGGAGGAAAACCTGTTGGAGTCAGTAAGAGAATTGAGGCTGGGGCGGAGATTCACCTTCCAGCAGGACAATGACCCTAAACACAAAGCTAAATCTACAATGGAATGGTTTAAAAACAAACATATTAATGTGTTAGAATGGCCCAGTCAAAGTCCTGACCTAAATCCTATTGAAAATCTGTGGAGAGACCTGAAAACTGCTGTTCACAAACGCTCTCCTTCTAATTTGACAGAGCTTGAGTTGTTTTGTAAAGAGGAATGAGCGAAAATGTCAGTCTTTAGATGTGCAAACCTTGTAGTCAAGTATTAATTCATGCTGTATGAATACTTATGCACGCCCCACTTTTCGGTTTTCTATTTTTTGAAAAATAACAGTCTGTTACTTGTGTGTGAACTTTCATTAAAGGTGTATTAGTACTGGCACTGTGTATATGTATATATATATATATATATATATATATATATATATATATATATATATATATGTATACCTAAAGGATTATTAGGAACACCATACTAATACTGTGTTTGACCCCCTTTCGCCTTCAGAACTGCCTTAATTCTACGTGGCATTGATTCAACAAGGTGCTGAAAGCATTCTTTAGAAATGTTGGCCCATATTGATAGGATAGCATCTTGCAGTTGATGGAGATTTGTGGGATGCACATGCAGGGCACGAAGCTCCCGTTCCACCACATCCCAAAGATGCTCTATTGGGTTGAGATCTGGTGACTGTGGGGGCCATTGTAGTACAGTGAACTCATTGTCATGTTCAAGAAACCAATTTGAAATGATTCGAGCTTTGTGACATGGTGCATTATCCTGCTGGAAGTAGCCATCAGAGGATGGGTACATGGTGGTCATAAAGGGATGGACATGGTCAGAAACAATGCTCAGGTAGTCCGTGGCATTTAAACAATGCCCAATTGGCACTAAGGGGCCTAAAGTGTGCCAAGAAAACATCCCCCACACCATTACACCACCACCACCAGCCTGCACAGTGGTAACAAGGCATGATGGATCCATGTTCTCATTCTGTTTATGCCAAATTCTGACTCTACTAATCTGAATGTCTCAACAGAAATCGAGACTCATCAGACCAGGCAACATTTTTCCAGTCTTCAACTGTCCAATTTTGCTGAGCTCGTGTAAATTGTAGCCTCTTTTTCCTATTTGTAGTGGAGATGAGTGGTACCCGGTGGGGTCTTCTGCTGTTGTAGCCCATCCGCCTCAAGGTTGTGCGTGTTGTGGCTTCACAAATGCTTTGCTCCATACCTCGGTTGTAACGAGTGGTTATTTCAGTCAAAGTTGCTCTTCTATCGGCTTGAATCAGTCGGCCCATTCTCCTCTGACCTCTAGCATCAACAAGGCATTTTGGCCCACAGGACTGCCGCATACTGGATGTTTTTCCCTTTTCACACCATTCTTTGTAAATCCTAGAAATGGTTGTGCGTGAAAATCCCAGTAACTGAGCAGATTGTGAAATACTCAGACCGGCCCGTCTGGCACCAACAACCATGCCACGCTCAAAATTGCTTAAATCACCTTTCTTTCCCATTCTGACATTCAGTTTGGAGTTCAGGAGATTGTCTTGACCAGGACTACACTCCTAAATGCATTGAAGCAACTGCCATGTGATTGTTTGTTTAGATAATTGCATTAATGTGAAATTGAACAGGTGTTCCTAATAATCCTTTAGGTGAGTGTATATATATATATCACACCATTACACCACCACCACCAGCCTGCACAGTGGTGGGCTATATATATATATTATATATATATCTATATCTATCTATCTATCTATCTATATCTATCTATCTATCTATCTATTCTATATATATATATATATATATATATATATATATATAAAAGTAGCTCAGTAACTCAGTAGCTAAGCTTTTTCTCTTCAAATAATATTCCAACAATGTTCTCAAAAACCCTTTTGTGCTTATTTTACTTCATTATCTCTATTCTTTGTGATTACTTTTAAGGCAAAAGTACATAGACTAAATTATAAACTAAAATGACATTAAGTAGAAAGGTTGTAAATTTGTAAGTGTCACAATATGAGACAAAAATGACCAGCCTTTGTCTATTTGGCCAGTGCTAGTGCCAATGCTGAAGCCCTGACCATATTGTCCCCACCTGCAGCTGCCTGGATCCTCCTTGACAGTGGTACGGACTGGTTTGATACCCTGATGGGTAGGGCAGCCCCCTCCTCTCCCTCCTCCCTTTCTTCTCACTCCTCTCATCATCTGCGGGTAACGCGGGGTCCGACTCAGACCTCGACGGGTTGTCTGGTCCGGACTGCTGGATATGACTGGCCCTGGGTCGGCTGGTCTACTGCGACTGGGCGTACCGTGAAGTTTGGGAACGGATATGGGACTTGAGGATGTTGATGAACTGAGGTTTTTCTGGTTGGTGAGGCTGACGTGTCTTTGCAAAGAGTGCTCCGGCGACCTCTCCCTGCCTATAGGTGTGGACCGCGCACTCTCCGCTGTATTGTAGGCACTGGAACTATCTTTTTTCCTCTCGCTGTCTGACTTCTCTGGATGTTCATGTATGTCTGCCAGTCTCCGGTGCCGGCTCAGTCCGTCTTTGGGGCTTCGACTTGGGGATGCGGTTTGCGTGGGTTGGCTGGTTTGGCGCAGCTGGTGTGCTTGCATTATACTCTGGCATTCTAACTCAATACTCCTTAGTTCTTCATTTAGCATCCTTAGCTCGTGCTCCACTCCCCCTTCACTTTCCCCGCTGTTACCGCCATCTTCATCACCAGCGCTCTGTTCAGTAAGACTACATTCAATGCTGTGCCTTATTGAATACACCCCACACTCAACGCCATTACGAATCTGGCATTTGAGCTCTAAAAGTTGTTGGAAACGATTCTCCAAACCTAGCATTGGACTGCTACTATTGTCTTGTGTCTTTGGGGTTCTGCTGGGAGGGTGCTCTGCTCTCCATCTTTCTCTTAAACATTGAGCGGGACTTTTCTTCGGTATTCTGGATAACAGAGGCTGGTGGTCCGGGCTGTCGGTGCCGCGTCCAAATCCGCTGTCCTGGTTGTTTGAGGAGCAGGTCGCAGTGTCAGTTGTCATCCCCTCCTCATGTTGAAGCTGAGAATACACAGAATATTTTAGAGATCCTTTTCCTATGTAACATACACTTAGAATGAATTATGAATGAATGATTGAATGATAAATGAATGACTAATCAAGGCTTACATTATAAATAAAAATTAAAGAGGGGGTATTATGTTTTTTTCAATCACATAGCACCAGTCTATAGCATACTACAATGATGACGTAACCTTCTGTTGGTCTGTGTATGCAGTAAATTAAAATAACTGCCTTGAATAAAATTGCTCTCTCAAAATGGCTGTACTGAACGTCTTGAAATAGGCCTCCGTCTCTTTAAGAAGCTTTCCGACACGCCCCTTTCAGCACACTGCTGTGGCATCTAAACAACACTACTGTGCGGGGAGGGGGCTCTGCTGAGCTGAGGAGCAGTGGTTGGTGGCTTGGCTGGTGACAAAAGGTCCAGAGGTGTCTCCAGGAGGTGGGGGCGTTCCTAGGAGGACTGAGGCATAGCTACACCTAAAATGGCTGCCGTCTAAGTTTTTACTGATTACTCAAAAATATGTGAATGAGCCAAGGCAACACTCCAGGCATGTGTTTAATGAGGGAATGACATAATAACATGATATAAAGCTTGAAAAAAAATCGATTTTACATAATACCCCCCCTTTAAAATAAACTATTATATAGGGATGGCCGTCTTGAAGCACGGGATGCAACACCGTGTCGAAGTCTCATGGCACATGCGTTTCAAAACACTGCTTCAAAACACGGTTCAAAACGCGCATGTCACGTGACTCAGACTGAAGCGTTTCATGATACGCGACAGTTTCAAAACACTTCACTAGGGCATCTGTGTCGAACCTTGGTCAAACCACAGGGCTTTCTCCATGTTTGTGTAGTGTTTGAGTGCCATGTGTGAGTGTGCTCAGATGGCATAGTTGGTAAAGTTGCTGCGCTTGTAAGTACTGCTCATCTGAGTAGCGTGAGTACGAATCCCACCTCTGACAGATTGCTAGATGGCAATCTTAGTCAGTCAATCTGAATTACAGACCTCTACGCTTTTATGTTAAAGGAATAGGCCACCGTTTTTACATACTGAGATATGTTCTTACCTTAGCTTTGACGAGTTCATTTGTACCTGTCTGGTCTCCACGTGTGCCTTCTGTAACGTAAACACAGCACAGACGGCGTTAGCATTTAGCCTCTCTCTTCTCTGCTCCAAACGAGGTGAAGATAGAAGCTACCAAACTCTTCCACGTTTTCCCTATTTAAATATGGTTACGTGAAGTGTTACACTACAAAGTATAATTACACAAAATTAAACAATGTGGATTTTCTAAGCGGATAAAAAGGGGAACTATATTGTAAGGCGTAATAATAGCAGGAGTAATTCGGTATTCCCCACAGTGATATCTTCACTTTACTGTGTGGATGCCGAATTACACCTGGTATTATTACGCCTTACAATATAGTTCCCCTTTTTATCCGCTTAGAAAATCCACATTGTTTAATTTTGTGTAATTATACTTTGTAGGGTAACACTTCACGTAACCATATTTAAATAGGGAAAACGTGGAAGAGTTTGGTAGCTTCTATCTTCACCTCGTTTGGAGCTATAGAGGAGAAGAGAGAGGCTAAATGCTAATGCCGTCTGTGCTGTGTTTACGTTACGGGAGGCACACGTGGAGACCAGACAGGTACAAATGAACTCGTCAAAGCTAAGGTAAGAACATATCTCAGTATGTAAAAACGGTGGCCTATTCCTTTAAAATAAATGTTAATGCTACCATGTCTTTTATAAAAATCGATTAGCAAAAAGAAGCATTGAGTTGGAGGAAAAATGTGGAACATTTATGACAGTTGCTTCATTGATTTATTTTTCTAGTATCACTGTGAACAATAACACATTCAGGAAGAGTCCATGTTTTAATGGCAAATAAAACCTAACAGAATGTGGTTTTATTTCACTCACAGACGAATCAATAACATATGGTTGAATCCTGAAACACTATAAATGTGGTTGTAATGACACTTTGCCACTAGATGTCACTGTGGAGTGATTGTTTCGAACTGTGATTCGTAGCTCCGGCACAATCGCTTCAACTGCTTTGGAGTTTCATGAAGCTTCACTTAGCCCATCCCTACTATTATATGGGCTGAAATTAATACTTGTTTGGTGTCCTCATCCTAATGGTGATCGTGGGTCTGAATACCATACCAGTAGAGAGCCATTACTTTAGAGATCCTCACTCTTAGATTTCAACAACCCACACATACTTTGACTTGTTTAATGGCTCTGCAGCCTGTGTTCATGTTACTTGTACCAGTGGTCTTTTTACAAAAAAAGGCAATGTGCGGCCTCTGGTGCGGCATCTGAACACCTGCCTGGCCCCAATCAACCACCTGGTGCCAGCCACACCTATAAAAGGCCACATTTTGGGACATCCTGGGCTGCTGGCCTTTGTGACCAGTATGCCATTCTGTGTGTTGTGTTTGTTCACTTTATGTTGTCTTAGTTTAGGTTACAGTTTTGTTAACCTTTTGTAAACCTTGTAAATATCCCCTTTTATCCCCTTATCCCCTTTTACACTTCTTTTACACTAACTTTATTTAACCTTTTTACATCTTGGTTTTTGTTACTTCCCTCTGCCCTAGCAGAGCTGAGTTGTTACAGACATGAAATTTGAATTGCATAGAAGTCTGTACAATCAATTCGGCTTTTATTACAAAAAAGGTTTAAAGGTGGAAATATTAGTCAATTTGGAAGGCGTAAATCTTATTTATTTCTAGTTATAGCCTGACATTTACTCAGTAAGTATCTCTTCCCACACCTGCTGCATACTTTGCCTTGTGCTTCTTCCTATACCTCCTACCCGCTCTGTCTTTACATATAAGATATTCTCATCACTTCTTGTTCTTACCTCTCTTCTTCTGTCAAACTTGTGCTCTTTGTGCTTCCTCCTCTGCTCCAGGATTTCCATCTTCAGCTCCACCAGCTCTTGTTGGTCGTCATCCATCCATCCCTCTTCCTCCAGCTAAAATCACAACAACTTGTCAGAAGCTCGTCTCACTTCTTATGGCGTGTGTGCGAGAACCTCAGCCTCTCATGTTGACAGGTAGAAAAGAAACAGCGGTATAGCGGCTGTCTGGTTTTATTTGATGTGACATGGGCAGACAGGTTGTTTGTGTGAGTTTACCTGCAGCTCTGGCCTTGTCACCAGTAAAATGACGTTCCTCGAGTCTTCGCATGACAATAGAGCCACTGCCTTCTCTCTGTCTTGCACTTCACAGCCGTTAATCTGCAAAATAAAGCGGTAAAAATAGAAACAGTGGGATTTGCGAGCTGCTCGGTCGCCTCGGTACTTGTGTTGTCAAGATAATGTCAACAGTTTGTTAACATCCATTCAGGAGTGGCAGAGAAGCAATGGCTTCAGTGTTTACCCACTGCTTGATGGTTCGTATGCAGGACGGTAGCCCAGTGGATAAGCACATAATATTATAGCAAATATACTCAATGTCTCGAGATTGACACCAGGCTCCAACAATCTGAATTCATCCTCACCCTTTCACACTGTACTGTCCAATAAAGCCTTTGGACCAAACCATCTTCGAATAAAAGCTTACAAAGGGGGAAATATTGGACTATTGACAGGGCATTTTATTGTACATGTGTTATTGTGTACGTGTTATCAAAGCCACAACTCTTTCACATCATCCACGCAATTGCATCGATGAATGTGTGAAGCAATTCATACAATCCAACCACAACGTCAAGAAGTCAAGCTCCCCATTTGAATGATTTTCACAGGTACTTCCTCTCCATTTCCTGAAACTATGTGAACTCTGCCTTTACCATCATTTCTCTTGCTCCTCATGTCCCCCCCCCCCTGACACCTCCTCAACACGGCAACTGTTGGCGGCTCGCCCCACTATTGCAGAGTCAAACTTGATGAGAATCTACTCCCCCATCCAGACATGCAATTAAGTGTTGTTGGACAGGTGGCGTTCATCTTTTCCTCTCCGGAGTAATGGGGCTGTCAGGAGCAGATAATAGGAGCAGCGCTACAGCGGTCCTCGCGCTCTCACTATCGCTCACACTACACTCGGGTAATGGCATCCGCTCGCGTTCAGGGTTGAGATGTTGGAGCTATGTCAAACTGCCTAATGCCCTGGTATTTATCATTGATTTCCCCGGAACTTATTAACCAGACCTGCACAGTTAGCGAAAAAGGTTGATAAACAGTTGTGCAGAAAGTAAATTGCATCTATAGGCTTTTTGAATTATGTTGCTGAACTGCAACGCCTATTTTACAGCAAGATAGTAGTTAGTTGACAACCTTTTTTTTTTCTAAATGGAGAAGGATATTTTGCAAGCAAGAAGATACAAACCAAGACAAAGAAAACAATTCCAAGGAGGCACTGCTCACCTGAACAATTCGATCCCCCTCTTTGATACGCCCATCTTTTGCGGCTAGACTGTGGGGCTCCACCTGCACAAAGAAAATTAGCCATTTTTGAATGTGTGTGTGTGTGTGTTTTTTTTGTGCCACTTTGTTGTCTGTTATGTGATGTTTTGTATCGGGATTGGGGAATATATTTTTAGATATCTTAGGGTAATGTTAGCCGAGTATCTTGAGTTTGACTCCTCCAAAAGGAAGACGTACAGAGACAGCAACACAGGAAAAAGGGAGTGCTCTAAAGTCATTAAAAAAACTATAGTCTTATGTGTTTATTGTAGTACAAAAATTGTGAAATCCTTGTTGGAGGAATCCACATTTCTTATGCATCCCATGGGAATTGCGTACATTCTTAACACTCAGCCATCGTTTCATTGTCTTTGTTGCTTTCGCGATGATCAAACCAGGAAGAGCTGCACAGGGCAGAAATAAACCTTTGACAATAAATGAAAAGCGGATCACGCCTCTCCAAAGTCTCACCGACTCTGCTGGGCTGCGCGTACATAATAATGAGGGGGATTAGCATTTGTATCCTACGTACAAAAATAGACGTGTTTGACAGTGAGCAACTCTTTTGGCAATTTGTCAGAAGTCGTCAGGCGCGAGGTGTTGTTGTTTTCGCTTTTTCTTTTATCATTTACAGTTGACAAAACCAGCAGAATGGCAACAAATACAAGTTTACTAGGGAATGATTCAATTCATTTACGCTCCTGATCAAAATTCCATGGCCATATGAAAAAATGGCAACAATTCACATTTTGCAGAGTTGGATTTTAAAGAGCTTAATTATAAATAATGCATTGTCACTATGTTGCAATCAACCAAATCTGGCCTAAAACACCTAATGATCTCTCTGCCACTTTATAAAAAAAAATAAATAAAAAAAAATCAAGAATTATCTTTTTCACCTCTTGGCTAAAGACTAGAGAAAGTATATAAACCAGGAGACGATCACAGGGGCTAAATCAGTCGAGCGCGAAGGCCAGTTTGCATTCGGGACGTTCTCTTTGTCAAATTCTTCACGATGAACTCCAGCTTCACCCTCACGAAATCATTTCAGTGGATTTTCTGAAAGAAGCCTTGGGCAGCTGATCTCCCTGAAACAGCATGTTTATGAGCAGAAGGCTTGGGAGACTGCAACATAGTCAGACAAACTTTTCCAAGTGTTGTAATGGTCCTCGTTTCTTTTGGATACATTCCCCATTTCCCTGAAGACATCCACCCACAGTAAAAATTCATTTGCGATCAGGAACACGGCCTTGGCAGGGAATTTCAAAGTGAGGACGAAAGGCGCGTTGTACCGCTATGACAGAGTGGTCGTTATAAACAAAACAATACGGGGAAAAAAGCGTGCTGTTCCTCCAACCACAGCATGTTTGCGACCGAAACGGGTGTGGACACAAACCTCCCATCCAGCCCCTTCTATTGGACCCACCCGTACCCCACTGTGAACCTCCCACACCCCACTGTGACCTCCCACACCCCACTGTGAACCTCCCACACCCCACTGTGAACCTACCACACCCCACTGTAAACCTCCCACACCCCACTGCGAACCTCCCACACCCCACTATGAACCTCCCACACCCCACTGCAAACCTCCCACACCCCACTATGAACTCCCACACCCCACTGCAAACCTCCCACACCCCACTGTGAACCTCCCACCCCACTATGGACCTCCCACACCCCACTGTGAACCTCCCACACCCCACTGCGAACCTCCACACCCCACTATGAACCTCCACACCCCACTCGAACCCCACACCCCACTGCGAACCTCCCACACCCACTGTGACCTCCACACCCCACTGTGAACCTACCACACCCCACTTGAACCCCACAGCCCACTGCGAACCTCCCACACCCCACTGAACCTACCACACCCCACTGTGAACCTACCACACCCCCTGCGAACCTCCCACACCCCACTGGAACCTCCCACACCCCACTGTGAACCTCCCACACCCCACTGTGAACCTCCCACACCCCACTGGAACCTCCCACACCCCACTGTAACCCCCACACCCCACTGGAACCTCCCACACCCACTGTAAACCACCAACACCCCACTGGAACCTCCCACACCCCACTGTGAACCTCCCACACCCCACTGTAAACCTCCCACACCCCACTGTGAACCTCCCACACCCCACTGTAAACCTCCCACACCCCACTGTGAACCTCCCACACCCCACTGTGAACCTCCCACACCCCACTGCGAACCTCCCACACCCCACTGCGAACCTCCCACACACCACTGCGAAACCTCCCACCCCCACTGCGAACCTCCCACACCCACTGCGAACCTCCCACACCCCACTGTGAACCTCCCACACCCCACTGCGAACCTCCCACACCCCACTGCGAACCTCCCACCCCACTGGACCTCCCACACCCCACTGTGAACCTCCCACCAAACCAACCCCACTGTGAACCTCCCACACCCCACTGTAACACCCACTGTACCACACCCCACTGTAACTCCCACACCCACTGTAACCCCCACACCCCACTGTGAACCTCCACACCACTGTCCCACACCCACTGTAAACCTCCAACCCAGACCCCACCCCACTGTGAACTCCCACCCGTACCCCACTGTGAACCTCCCACACCCCACTGTGAACCTCCCACACCCCACTGCCCCCCCCCGTAACCTCCCACACCCCACTGGAAACCTCCACACCCCACTGTGAACCTCCCACACCCCACTGCGAACCTCCCACACCCCACTGTAAACTCCCACACCCCACTGTAAACCCACACCCACTGTAAACCTCCAACCCCACTGTGAACCTCCCACACCCCACTGTAAACCTCCCACACCCCACTGTAACCTCCCACACCCCACTGTAAACCTCCCACACCCACTGTAACCTCCCACCCCACTGTAAACCTCCCACACCCCACTTCCCACAACTCACCCACTGTAAACCTCCCACACCCCACTGTGAACCTCCCACACCCCACTGTGAACCTCCACACCCCACTGTAAACCTCCCACACCCACTGAACCTCCCACACCCACTGTAAACCCCCCCCCCACTGTACCTCCCCCCACCCCCACCCCACTGTGAACCTCCCACACCCCACTGTGAACCTCCCACCCCACTGTAAACCTCCCCACGAACCCCCCCACTGTAAACCTCCCACACTCCACTGTAAACCTCCTTAAAAAAGGAAGTTCCCCACCCTGTAGACAAGCCTTGAAATCTACTGTATGTCATTGTTCTTCGTTAGCGGCTTTCTAAGACAGACGGTTCATTCCAAGTCAAATCAAATGTGTAAATTGCGCCGTCTGCTTTCGTCGAGTGTTTGGTATTCACCAATTGAACCGTGGGGAAAGTGTCATTTGCCATAAGGACGTGGAAAGTAATGGTGGCTGCTCAGAGCTAATTAAAGCCTTCAATTAAACATGTTGGAGACAAGGCAAACTGCATTTCAGACTTTGGCCTGATACATTTGTTTAGGAATGAGTAAATGTTTTCATTCTTCTTTGTCTAATCAGTTTCCGTTTGCTGAATGATTATTCAAAATAGGTTTTATGTTATCTTTTAATAAGCTCCAAAGATACACATGACTCGGCCAAGACTAACAATGATCCCATTGCATTACGCATATTAAAATTTTTGAGCATTCCAGTTCACCTGGCTGACATAGATGGCCAGGTCCTCTTCGTCATCGGTCCGGTAGCAGAGCGTCAGCCCCAGTTTCTCCTGATTGTTTTGTCGACACAGCACCACCTCCTGTTGAAGACATAAAACAATTAGCCCTTCGCCAGTGTGTAAAGATCGCAGCTCGTAGGAAGGAGATCTGGATTAGTCGACTCTGAAGGTAGGAAACAAAGTGAACACATCCATGCAAAGTCAAAGTATTGTGATCTGGTACATTCACAACAGAATAGCAGTTGATAGTCAATACTGGTGTATAATTAGATGGCATTATGCAAAAGTACATCGGGAGCAGAGTGTCTGGTGTGGTGGACTTTGGGGCATTCGATACATGCCTGTTTTTTAATCTATCAGAATTTGGCGATTAGTTGCTGTACTGATGAAGCCAAACATAAGCGAACGCCTTCCCAGCCCGTCACTTCTACCATAGCAGCATCGTAGCATGTCAATATCAAACCAACCCTGAGTCTGATGCTTATTAGTGATGGTATTTCACAACAGACCCAAATGAAATAGCTCTAAATTTAGCCTGACCCAGCACTGCTGCTGCCTCCTTTTCATCTCCGTTGTGTACTAATGTAATCACAAAAAGATATACTGCGCAGGAATCCTTATTAACCCCATGCTGCAAATTCATTTTGGGGCTGTGAAGTTGCGAGGAAGGGGGGACCCGACTTGCTTTTTTCTCTCGTTGGGGGGAAAACCCGATAGCCGAGACTGACAGTGGAAGTAATTAATTTCTGTGGCATTTAACCCTCTGTGCACACAACCCTGACCTTCAAAGCTATGGGTTCGTAATATTGTTGAGCTAATCTCGACTACCCAGGTTAGCATCTCCGGCGTGGATTTACCCAATGCCTCCCAATTTAATATCCCGCCTGTTTGGAGGTGAGCTTAATTTTGTCTCATGGTAATGTGAATACTAATGAACTCCAGATGTGCAACTGCAGAGAGCTTCCATTTAGGGATAATTGGGTCATAATTTGACACAATAGGTGTAAATGATATACCAATATAGCCACGTCAAGAAGCCTTTCATAGACTTTACAACGCAAGGGGTCTCATCCTTGAGTCTGTATTCAAGCACATAATGTATAAGACTATTGACAATATAGGGGGCTGTTCTATCTTTCATTGAACATTGGACATCTGCTGTTTGCCTCCCACATAATGAGGTATGTGCATTACAAGGTTTCAAAACAAATTGCCGCAAAAGCTAATGTTCATTGGCTCATTGTCTCCACGTTGCACATGCTCTCAGCTGAGCTCCTCTCAGCTGTCAGTATTTTACACTAATAGTCCTTGAAATGAACCGATGCTGTGTGGACTGTTCATTGTGGCGTTGTTTAATCATTTTCATTATACATAAAATGACAGTGATGTTGAGTATTTACGATTGAGTATTATAATGCTGCACTCCATTTGAGCTTAGGGAGCTGTTTTAATTTGAGTAACTGTATTCAACGTGTCAAAAGTATTCTGAAAATGAAAGAATTACTAATCCTTTCTGCTAGACATGGATCTAATGAATGCTTTTTATGCATCCGGATTGTATCCACACTGTTGTATTGTTGCAACTCAGTGGGTGGAGTTATTGTCTATAGTCTGTGGTTGGTAATAGTAACCGAGAAAGCAGTGCCTTTTATAAGTATATTTATAGTGGCATTGACATCTTAAGGAAATTTAGAAATACAATGCCTGACAAAAGAAAAGTGCCAACTTCTTCACCTTCATGTGAAGAACATGATCCTTCTCTTCAGTACCAAACACCAAAGTGGTAACAACTCAAAGCTGTCAGTGAAAGGAAGACCTAGGTTTTTTTATGGCAGTGTTCTGTCAAGAGGAGGTGAATGTATCACCGTGTTTCTCTCATTCTACACTCACCTTAGCTCCTTGTGTAATAATGTCAAACCTATAGCAACTGGCCCATACTTTTAAGTTATCCATACCTACTTAATGTGAGCATTTTCAATGTACTCTGACTTTTGAAGATAACTGGAACGCAGCGTCACGGGTTTTACGGTAGGAGTCAGTCAGGTACCATGCCTGAATGTAACTTATTCATAAGTTTTATCCTTCAAAATGTTACATTAAAAACAGATTTAAGAAAGAAATTGATAATGACTGTAGATTTTGTAAAGAATATCCTGAAACCATTGTGCATCTTTCTGGTACTGTCCAAGTGTTGTATTACTTTGGCAGAATTTCTGTGACTTTATTCATGAAATATTGAAAAGCATTTGTTCTACATTGGAAGAGTGTATTGTTTGGTTGTTTGAATCTAACTTACAAAACAGTAACTCTATTTACTGAATTAATCTTTTATTATTGATGTCAAAGTATCATATTCATTAATGAAATTTTCGGGAAAAGGCCGTGTTTCTCTACCTTTTATAACGGCTTCAAACAATACATTCTCTCAATTACATTTTCTGAAAAACAGAAGGCAATGAAGACTGTTGAGTGCTGTACAGTGTTGAATGTCTTCATTTAAATCCTGACCCTCCTAGCGTTAGAATGTGTGTGTTTTGTTTTTTGTTTTTGTTTTTTATTAATTTTTCCTTTTTTCTTTGCACTCCTATCCTCTTTTTTTCTTCCTGTTTATTTTTTTTAATTTTTTTTTTACAATTTGCAGTATTATTTAATGTGTACAGGTTATTTCATGTGCATCTACTGTGAAATGTTGATTGTTATAGTTATTGATTCAATGATTCTATATACTGTTGTCATTGTTTACATTGTATTAATAAAAAAATAAAATAAAAAAAACATGCCTGAATGTTATGGTAACTTATTATGGTACTGCTGGGAATACAGAACATAGATTGTAATGCTTTATCATTTATTTATTTTAAGATTAGGGTTTGGTTCTCTTGGAGTTAAGTTTCCTCAAAAGACATGCACCAGTGATTACAATAAGAAGCGTACCACAAACTGTTTTTCATAAAGAGCTCAATCACATGTATGTCATTGCCAAGCCTTGAAACTTATACAAGTAAAATGGTCAAAGCATTTTAAGAGTGACGAGTTGAATAGATGCTTGTCAATGGAAAATATAATAAGCTGCTTTTGTTCAGAAGAGCTTATTCCTGGCCTTAGAATGGACAATGGTGAGAAAATGTATGAGTTTGTATTGTTTATTTGTGAAGTGTTGCTAAACACAATCAATATCTGCACTTCTAAAAGAAAAATCTATATCCATACAGCCTTCGAAGTGATCATTATTGATCCTTTTCTTTCTGTTGTCAATCATTAAAAAAAGTGATAATCTTTCCAATGCCATCGTTTACCTTTAGACTCTACGCTGCATTTTGTGTCCCATGTGATGCTGTGACGGATTTGACATGGCAGCCATTACGACTGCGCACGAACAATTGGCTCAAAGCAAAGCAAGCCATGTCAGTCAAAATTAATGTTCCCCGGGAATGGCAGCCTCTGTTTCATCCGTGAGGAACGCCATCCATGTTATGGCGGGATTCACTCGAATAGGCAGAGGTAAGGGTTCAGAGCTGGCAGGTGGGGGGCAGGGACCACTGACTTTGTTGCTTTTCTGCTGCTATTACAACACATACAAGTCATCTACCTCTGACATACGCTGGGGACTTGTTTCTTTTTTCCCCTCTTCATTTTAGAAGGTTTTGCACAACGGCCGCAGCTGGCAACACAGGCATCCTAATGACTCACAACGCAGTCCACTGAACCAGGAAGTGCCTATTAAACCACAGGAGATCTCCAACTGTAGCATAAGCTGTCCATTACTGTCAGCAGGAATGACCCCGAGGTCCGCTGCCTCACCTTGATGCATGTGTCAGAGTGTGGACGGAAAATATACCAAATTGGGAGTAATGAGGCTGTTATACACAAACATAAAGAAAGTTCTAAAAAAAAGCCAATCAGAATTACCTCCATTCTGATTTCCTTCTTTATAGGCAAATGTGCAATTACATTTGATTGATGTTTTCCCCTGTACATATTTGAATTAATGTGTATGTGGCTGGGGCATGGGTATGAATGAGCACACACACTGTTTTTATATGATTTCAAACAACAAAACATATTGTAGTAGCTTACATTACAATGGCAAAAACAGTAGTATACACTAAAACCGTTATACACACTGCACAATTTATCAGCTGGGGAAAAAATGGTTTAGTGATAAGTGTCTGAAATCTGTGTAAAATCTACTTTTGTAGAATGAATAAAAAGCATTTCTGTGTGCCCTCGCTCATGAACCTTTTTGGAAATTATACTTTTACTCAAGTGCATCTCCAAAATGGTGCACAAAGGGCTTTTGAGGACAGGCTGGATGAAAGAAACCAATGAACTAAGCCACGATTCAGTCCAGAGACCTTTTCATTTGTGTGTTCTTTCGATGATGAAAGTGGTTGTCATTATGGTCTCTGCAGTGCACAAAAAGAAGAGACAAAGACAAGATGCCGAATTTCCTAAGAGCTGCTCTCTTCTTTCTTCTCTTGGATTGTGGTGATAGGGAATACAATTGTTGTGCAAGGACTCCTGCCCACCATCCATCAGACTAGCCTTGGGTCATCTCCTGGGGGCCATTCTGAATAGACTGGAAACTTTTTTTGTTTTCACTGAAGCCTCAATGGGGCAATGCATGTCCCATTAGCCTTCAAAAAGAATAGTATGCTGCAACCACTCATGAATGCCCCATGTGTATTTTTTGTGTGTTCTTGTTCCACTGTTGCCTTGTAGTAAATATGTTTGTTACCTCTTGAAACTTACAAATGCTTTGCACAGACCTCATGTAAAAACATGACCATAATATGAGTGTTATTAATTAATTTGCTGTTGCTTATCCACATTTGGCTGCTTTTTGGATATGGACTGGACACACACCTTCATACCATGGGAGTATTAAACAAGCTGCTCATGTTCAGCTGACACGGCACCTATAACTTTCATAAATGTTAAATTGTGTGATGATTATTATCAATTATTATACGGCCCTTCACAATGCAAGTAGAATGCTCCATTGATTTGAATGTGATTTCCCAACGTTCTACCGGTCATTATTTTTTGATAGAAGACCTCTGAAAAATAATGACCGCTGCCAATGGCAACGGAGTTTGTGTGGTCTTTCATATCACTCCGCAAATAGTAGTAGCGGACAGGCGGACACTATCTCTGTCCCCGTCCCTGCGAGAGAAGTTGGGGGAATCGCTTGTGAAGTTAACAGGAGTCCGACTTTCAACTTACCCAGAGATTCACCACCATTCCTCCTCTCCAACTGCACCTTCAACTAAGTAGCTAGGCTAGCAATAAGTAGCTAGCCGTGCTGCTAGCCTCGCCACACTGCCTGGAATCAACAAACGTTGCCAAGCAACGCGCAAACTTTTGAGAACTATTTGCCGCGGAAATCATTAAATAAACCTTTCTGCCTTCATAAAAGTGTATGAAGTTTATTTGTGTGTGTACAGTTGGCAAACAGCCGTATAATAAGCGGCAAGACAGTTCGCCCTGTCGGTACTTATTTTCCCGATAATGACCGGCGTTCTATACATTATCCCTTACTTATCACAGTATGAATATTTTCCTCCTTTGAAATTCTTGAAAGAATGTATTCTTGAGATTAAGATCTTGTTAGGTGAACAAAAGTAATTCGACGACGTGCATGAATGAAATGAACAAAACCTGCTACTTTTTTTTAGAGCAAATGAACAAACATTAAGTACTTTGGATGGTACTGCACCTCATACACGTATTCTTCTGTCCTGTCCCCGTCTGCCGTCTGAGTACTGGAGATATATTCGGGACATTCAAAAAACTCATGCTCCATTGTGTGGATTGAATGGCAGCTAAAGATGAGAAATAGAGAAGGAAACAATTAGAAAGTACATTAATGCCCATTTGAGTTCACAGCAAAACTTCCTCAATTGGAATGTATGCACCCCCAGTACGTGCCCAATGCCCCCGATAAATCACCCACGCTCAAAGTGTCGTTCAATAATCTCTAAATTGGTAACTTTATATGACTAATTGATTTGATGTGCTGGCTAACAAAGCCCTATAAATAGCCGTACAATGGACCCAGCGCCAGAATGCCTGCTCCATCAGACCATTGACTTTTAATCGCCCAGCAAAAACTCCCATTAAAGAAAATGGATGTAGCATGCACAAGCAATTACTGCATGCCGCCTTGGCTCTGCATAATGATATCAGAGGACGCATAGGAGTACAACACCATGGGAACACAAAAGACTAGCGCTGTGGCCTCCAGCAAATGCCAGGTTTAGTAGCAAATCTAGCTTGTGAATTAACGTAATAAAATGTGGAAGAGGATTAGATTACTTATATTCAAATTAACACTGTCAGTTAACATATTTGGGTCGAAAAGAATTGTAGCTGTACTTTTTCCATCACAATTACAATAACAATCATAACACTTTATTAAAGGTTCTATGTTAGTCTTTATTTCAGCTTTTAAACTTATTTAGGACCCTTAGCCTTGATCATTTGTGGTATAGTTTAAGAATAATGTATGCGTCTAAATATCCCTCAAAGTGTTGATGTTATAAAATGCAGTAATACAATCCACCAGCAGAGGGCCCACAGCTTTTGCAGTACACTACGTTTATATACAGTCTGCTCGGTGTACTCTATGTGGTAAAAAGAAATAGGAAAGATGGAGATTGGCAAACAAACATGGTCATCTACACAGGGAAGAGAGTTTGACCGTGGACAGGATCTGAATGGGTTTGGGTTACTCAGTGTGATGTTTATTGGAGTTTGGGCAAGTGTTTTTAGAGTAGAAAAAGGTAACAAACTAAATATACGACATTGCTGGAATATACTAATGCAACCCAACACCTCTATAACGCTTAAAGTGTCTGTTTCCATGTAAATTAAATCATTTAAATTGTGCTTCCTCCGAGTACCGTTAGATCATTAACAACTGTGGCGTTTGTTGAGAAGATTATATCACCTTGAAAGATGGTAGAGTAAGTGCAAACAGTCATGCAAATTTGGCATAAGTCCTCCATGGCCTCCATTGCCCTTACCTGTCAGACAGGAGGAACGGGCAGATGTCAGGAACAGGTGGTGTGGCAGGTCTGAGTTTTGCCAGAGCCATGATGTGTTCGAAGGTGATGTCGGTCTGGGTGCAGCGGTCCACCACGCACATGTCCTGAGGGGAGCCAGTGCGGGACAGTGACACAGCGGAGCGGGACGGAGTGCGGCGCAACACCTGCACGACAATGGGGTCCCTCCTGAGCGCCTCCACCGCTGCCCCTTCATGGTCACCCTTGGAGAAGTCGCGGCCGTTCACCTGCGAGGGAAGAGACAAATGTGCACATAAGGATTTTTGTGATGATGGCACGTAAAGGTAAGTCTGTGTGCCCTTCCCAAACTAAAAGGCAGATATCGCGCCCACACAGTCAAATAGTACACAGGTTGAGTGCTTGAAAGAACCATTCGTGCACACAATTTTGCACCAAGAGAAACCCATGTAATTTTCTAAATGCATTCTTGTTCTGGTAGCTTTAACTAAATCACGATTGCATCCTCTGTTCCACTAGAGAGCAACCTCAAATAAACCAGACTTCTTTGTTTTAAGATGTACTATCTTGCCAGAGAGAATGTTCAGAAAATCCTTAAACCTAAATAGCGAAATGGCACTCTCCTAACAACGTGCTCAATTTACAGAAGCCCTTTTCCAGGAAAGTTATAAATATCTTGCACATTTATAATGGCTCCCAGCGTGTAAGAGCACTCATTTATCGAGGCACAATCTGACAGACATGTGTGCTCTTTTACTAACAACCTGTTACACTGTCACACCTGTCTTGCCTGCATAAAAAGAGGACAAAGGAATTGGAATAAAGCAACTGCACTCTACATTTTGGTGTTGGTCTTGATAGATAGTCCTCAATATAAACTAGTTTTTAACTACACTTTCAAGCCATAGATTTCAATATTCTTGTGCTGAACTATATACAGTAAGTATGCAATTGAGTGAGATTTAATGGGGAGAGTCAACCCATTGTAATTTGCTTATCAGCCACATACACTTTTTTTTATGCTTGAAAAAGATTTTAAGCACCTTCAGAGCCCCAAAACTTTCTTATGGCTTTTATTTGCAAACTTTTCATCCGCTTTTAATAATATACAACCACATGTTTTAATTCCAAAACTCTCATTTGTACCTCATAGATCAGCTTTTAGACTTTTTAACAGAGTCCAGCGTGTCCTGGTGAATGGAAAAATGTCAGATGCCCTTGTGTTCAACATTGGATCTCCGCAGGGGTGCGTTTTTGGCTATCCTTTTATACACTGACAACACTGTTGTCCTGTCGTTTCTTCAAGAGACGATCAAGGGTATGGCCCAGCTCTTTCCTCCTTTGTCACCTGGTGCGATGATAATTTTTTCGACCAAAATGTCTCAAAAATGAAATAAATTATTATAGAATTTAGGGAAAGAAAGCATAAACCTGCATACATACATACATATCATACACTGTAAAGAATTGCCCTTCATGGGATTACTACAAAGGGCAATTGATATTGTTCCTACATTCTGATTCTGATACAACATATAAGAGGCAGACAAGTGATTTTCTTTGTTGACCATGGGGAAAAAGAAAGAAAGAAAAAGCTACAATATTGAATTTAAAAATTGCAATTGAAAAGAGTACTTGTCACTACAATACAGAGGTTGTATTGTGTTGTATTTTATAATGTATCTTGATAAATCCTTAGCAGATGCAAACAGCGTCTTTGTAACATCACCATTGCTCTTGTTAAACAAAGCTTCGTTTCTCCTCTGTCATAGTTAGACAAGGAGCAGACGATGCCTCTCACTCCATGGGGAATGTGAGGTTTTTTGAAAGTTCTCCATCTTGGATTTGTAAGTTCAGACGAGATTTTACCCAAAGGGGATTAGTGGAAATGGGGTGTTCCTACAGTCACATGACAGCTGCCAATTTAAAAACACACAGAGACTGGTGCCTTGGCTCCACTGTGACACTCCACTCAAACCAATTACACTGCACTCGCGCCTGGCTCTTCTCTCAAGCTAATTTTCACTCTGTCACATCTCGCCATTGATTGTTTGTATTGATTTTTTAAGAGTCTTAAAGTGTCAAGAGTGTTTGTCACAGAGTTAGAAGAACAGCATTACAAAAAGCCGTATTTTGTTACAGACTTTAGAGCCATTTTCTGTTTTAAATTGGACAGTTTTTGTGTAAATGTATCCTATGTTAAACTCGATGAAAAAGTCTGTTTAAAAAACATCTAAAGAACTAGTTCATTACACAACAGACATGCAGTCATTAACCCCTGCCTGTAGCTACTCTTGTTTTATTATGTCCAATCATTTGACCCTTTTATTATTTGCACAGTTTTGTATTTGTATTTATTTGTCTTGTTGTAGTGACTGTGTCCTACCTTGTATTTTATTGCACTGACCTTGAATGTTTTATTGTCTTAGGGAGACTATTTACATCTATCCAGAGACTACGGATGAAAAATAGCCTTTTGGCTAATTCTGGTACAGAAATGTTAATTAATGTACAGTGTCCGTCAAATAAATGAATCTGGCACTGATGAATTTAATCACTAATATACTATAAAGGGAAAGCAACTGATGTCAAAGTATAGCAACATCATGTTGTTCTGTACTATGGTTTCCCCTACGTCTAAAAACAGTCAGGTTGTCCCACAGTGGCGGTGCGCAGAGTCGCAGCGGCTCAGGCCAAACCCAACACCTGATTTACCCAATTTGGTTGTACAATAATATAATAACAAATAAAGCATCTACTTATGTTGATTGTTTCAAGTTTGTTATGCAGCAGTTCTATACAAACATGTGGTACTTTCAAAAAAAATAATATATTTTTTAATAGTTTAAGGCGAGACACTGCAGGTGAATAGGGATTTTTTATTAATTTATTTAAAGATATCGATTTGAAACTTCTGCTGTAGATTACCGGCATAAATAGGAAGAAAAAATGTATTGCACGTTTTCTGTCATTTTATGTGTTCATATAAAAATAAGGTGTTTTATGCCTAAAAATGCCCAAAATGTTGCATTTTTCCGGCGACGAAAACTGAATAATGGATTGAGCCATATTCCAATTTATGGTTTTATTTTGTTGATAATATATTAGTTACAAAGACTTTTTGGGGATTTTGGAAATCTTGTTTAGTGAAAAAATCTGTAAAAATGTGAATTTTGCCTTGTTTTTTAACATTCAAAACTCAGGCTAGGAATTAGATATTAAAAAATCCCTCTTAAAAAATCTTCCAAATATTGTTCAATCCACGGCTGGAAGATTTTAAGTCTGTAGGAGCTACTGACGTCGAGATGTTGTTGCCCCAATGAGAGAAAAGGCCTTTTGAGGAAATGGCCCTTGAAATTACGATTTCCCATATAAATCTATGGAGAAACATTGAATCAGTGCAATATTTAAACATGTTATTGTGAATACTGGATACAAAATACTTTAACATGTTATGGAGAATGAACACTTCCTAGACCCACTGCATCTTTATTCAAATTAAACTTGCCAGCAACAAAGCCACTGTTTGAGAAATATGCAGCATGATATGTGAATAACAACAGCTATAGTTGTCCTTAAAATTCCTTATTGTTTTATAGATAACCATAAAGTAATAGAGATCATTTGAAATCTCGTCACTTGTTATAACAAACTAATTTAACCCTGAAGGCATGTCGAACAAAGGAAGTTCCACAACATATTTAAGTTGTAATGAGGCCCAGATGGAGGCGTTAATCTCCTGTTGGAGCACTGCACACTCGCTGCACCTGCCCCAGTGTTTACCTGCTGTTGCACTGTTCAGTATGGGCCTGTTGATGAGCTAACTGGGGGCTGATTAATGTCCACCAGATGCGACAAAGACTGTAGATAATGGATCAGAACGAGCAGATTTTATGTGCCGCCTTTGTCTCTTTCACACATTTGGAACATAATATAAACAGCATTCATATCATTGCACATAATGAAGCCTCAAATGACAGGATAAAGAGAAGGAAACAGATGAAAAAGGAAGTGAGACATTGGTGCTTGGAAAGGGAAATGATTGCTATTTGGATGACAATAAACAATTAAAGGTGAGACGCGGAAGGTGAATATGAAAAAAAAAGAAGGTATAATTTGAATGAAATGTACAGGCTATCTACTGAAGATCCCCTTGCAGACTTTCGCAAAGGAAATGACCATATTTAGATAACATAGCGTTGTGTAGGAGACTGGATTTGCTCTTTTTTTGTGAACAGAGATTAAACGTTTTTTATTACTTTTATGACTAATGTACCCATGTGGGGACACTGGGGGTGTTCAAAAAGTATTAGCATTGACTCCACTTGACATAACACAGGTTCTTTTTCACTGAATGACCCTGACAAGATGAAAGTGACAAGATAACTCAATGCAGTGACATTTAATTTGATTAGGGCTATCAGAAGCTGATGGTCAATACCAAAATATTTCATTGTGCTTGTTCACCAACAAAGTAAAATAATGTCCCCGCCTTTCACTTGTAGAGAATCAAAAGTTCCTATTGTCCAAACTCCCAACAGCAAGAGTAACTTGTTATAGTTCCGTTGGATCAACCAGAGGCAGCAATCTGGCTGCCCCGAATGAACAGAGTGACCCCGTGTTACACATTTTAAGCGACCCAACGCTTTAGAGCCGATTGGGCCGGAGACAGGAGGAAGTTTGTTTGAAGGAGAAGGCTGTCCGCCTGCAGGAGCCGGGCCAGGGATGGTCGTGACGCACTACCATTATCCATGTAGTCATCCGAACACATGGAGAAGGCACCACGCTGAACCGCTATACAATGTGACTGTGACTGTGCTCCTACTTGTACTCCAGTCAAGTGGGTCTCAGCATCCTGCAGCCATGGCCCGGCTCCTGCAGCGCATGACGTCTGAGTTCAGAGCTCGGGTGGAGTGGCGGACACTAAGACGTTGTGGCCTTTTATAGGGCAATTCTCAAGGACCATGACCCTGAGAATTGCCTACAGTAGATTTGCCTACAGTAGATTTTCCTGCAAAAGGCAAAAAAAAACCTCTGAAAATGGATGTCTTCACCTGCCATGTCCTGCCTTAATAATTGCAACACCAAGCATTAGCCGTTGTGCACTTTTGAGGTTGATGAGATAGCCAGAACACTCAGAGTATTAAGACCCAGTGGCAGGAACAACATGCAAACTCCACACAGAAATGCACATACACTGGATATTTCCACTTCACCATGGTATCAATGAACAGGAAGATGAACTGATCTCCACCACCAACATAGCAAGACACAAGCTGTAACATCACAAAACAACTCCTTCCTCGCTGTACAGAGATGCGGCTGAGCGGACATCCAATATCCATGCCTTACATCACCCACGTCTCCCTGTGAACTATAGAAATAGCCTATAGAAATCACCGGGGTCCCTGGGGAGAGGCGTAATGAACCAACATTGTAGTGTAGCCCTATACGGCTCACGTGAAAGGTTAGCGTTGCCAATAAAATAAAAATAAAACAGTTCCAGTGGCCTTAAAAAGAATGTCCTCCTGTAAATCTTGGCGCTACGTCTAAAAGATCAGAGTTCAAAGTCAGGTGTCTGTAGTGGGACTCTGCCATTGATCTACAACAACGTGTGGAAATGTCAAACAGTAAATCAGCAGTTAATGTTTTCTTCTCCTTTTGGGAGGATGCTTTCAGGAACCCAATGAGAATTACCGTATTTTCTTGTATCTTAGTAATTCAGAATAGTGTTTTTTATCTGACCCTTGACTGTGCAGTTAGCTGGTAGAAACAATACAGACAATAATGTGTGCCTTTCCTATTGACCACAGTGGGCAGTACAGATTCACTCATTTACAACATGAATTTATAAGATGCTCAAGCTCCATTAGTAAAGTAAAAAGGTTTCCAAAAAGGCAAAACGGACAATACACGGCACCATCTGTGACCCTGGATCTTCAATGTTTCAATGTCAACACCGTGTTGGCTGCAAAATGGACAGAGGACCCTCAACTTCATTTATTCAGTGACATTGCATTTGATATGTGTGTCTCGTTGTTTAAGGCATGTAATCTTCATAACAAGTAACTTTAGTGGTGTAATAAATAAACATTATTATTAGTATTTACATTTTTTGTCAGCAGATTTCAGAGCGGTTTCATGCCATCATCTGGTGAATAGCTGCAAAGGTGGCTAAATGTTTAGATCCCAACAGGGGCGATAGGGGAAGGTAGATGTGTTTGTGTAGGCTATATGTGTGTTAGCTGCATATACAGAGATAAGAGCGTGACAAGAAAGCACTCAGCCTCAATCTGACAGATACAGTGTTATTGTGCACAAATGGAGGCAAAGACATCATGACATCAGTTCCCTCCAGACTTCAAATAGCAACACAATAAGGGCTGTTTGCATTAAGTGCGTTTGCCTACTGCTCTGACAACGGCATAGTGAACAACAATAAGCCACTTACAGGCCTCCCTCCATTCAATCAAAACAAGACACACCGCTGCCTGTTTTCCAAATATCCCGGAGATATGGATTTCGATTGCAAGGCAAATTTAAGGCAAAGCCGGACTTGTTTTTCTTGTTTGTTTTCTCTCTCACTCTCTCTCTCTCTCTCTCTCTCTCTCTCTCTCGCTCTCTCTCTCTCTCTATTCATAAAGAAAACACTGAGTGGAGTACCTCAGGTGGCGCCTTCAAATAATCTCAACAAATCTCATTTCACTTCTTTGGCTCCTCAGGATGACTGTTTGCCATCTCTCAATGTCTTCCTTGTCTCATTTCAATAAGAAAAGTGAGGCATGCAATATCAGGAGGTGCTGGGAAAGATGGATTCAATAAATTTGAGACGTTTACAAGCAGCCAATAACCCGTTCAAAACCGGAATATTGGCAATAACCCGGTCGCGCATAGCCATGTAAACACCGGCAAAAACCCGAATATGCTCATATTCCGTAAAAAAAAAAAGAAAAAAAAAAAACCTGATTATGACCAGACCCCTGGGTTACTCCTTTCTAACCCGAATGTTTGGTCATGTAAACGCGGATCGGAATATCCCCATCGAAAGGAACATTGATGTGTGCTCTGCGGCTGCGCATGTTCTATCCTCAAGGTATCTTCAGTACTTGTAGGGCTGTCTGGCGCGCACCTTCTGAAGAGACGGTGCAGGTTTTATATTTCTGAATATTTAAGCTACGTGGCAGGCGTTTGTACGTGCACCTAAACAGAGCACATGTGTGTCAGCATCACTTACCGCTAAACTGAAGGCTGCAGGCAAAGTTACATCCTCCAAAAACACTTTGTAAAGGTTGTCCTGCTGATGACCAGACTGCTGTACATTATAGATCCAGTGCACTGCGCGTAATCTTGGTCCTAATCCGGCCTAAAAAGATTTGTTTCCAACAAAGTACAAGAATAATGTTGTCAAGGTCAAGGTCAAGTTTATTTATAAAGCACATTTAAAACAACATTGCTGCCCAAAGTGCTGTACACAAAAATACATATATATAAAATACACTATTTAAAAAAATACAAAAATAAAATATATATATAAAGATGCAGAAAAACAAAATACAACACAAACAAATGCCAGCTGTCCAAGAACAGCTCAAAACACGAGCAATCAACTCTGCTCCATGAGTGCTTTAGCTCCGTGTTTGGAAAGTGAAACTGAAAGGTATCTTACTACCCTTTCTTTCTTTCTTTCTTTCTTTCTTTCTTTCTTCTTTCTTTCTTTCTTTCTTTCTTTCTTTCTTTCTTTCTTTTCTTTTTTTTCATTTTTGTTGTTGTGTATTTTGAGCCCACTGGGCACAATTTTATTGTAAAGCAGCTTTGGAAAATCAGAAAGCACTGTCCATATATTTCTAAAATTATAAATATTGCCTAATGATGAACATTAGGCTATTTCATTTCAAAACTAACTCATTAGCTATTTATATCACACGTGCTCCATGAACTGAACCTTGAGAGACCTGAACCGTTACCCCGATACATAAATACATAAAAAATAACAGAGCTAAACACCCAGAACTAGCATACACGGTACAGAAAGTGTGCCCCTGCCAATAAACTAAAGGAAAAAGCGCCAAAACAGTCAAAACAGTCAAAACAGACGCAGCACACCACACTTTTGGAGCGAGGAATAAACCAATTGCTTCATTCGTGGGGTGAAAGACATGAACATTGACAGTAGAAAGCACTGAGAGCATATTTGAGCATATTTGCGTCATGATGTTCTCCGTGTGTCGCGGTTTGGATCGGAATATCCCAATTGATTTCAAATACCATGTAAACAGGAGTAACTCTGTCTGCTCACGCATGTAAACGGGTTATTCCAAATGGTGCAGACACCTGAATATCGACCTTAACCTGAATTTTGGTGGCATGTAAATGTCAATGCAACTGGTATAACGTGCTCAGTCAACGGGATCCCTTTGACCTGCACTGTATGAGATAGTATAAACAGCAATGATATTTCTGCATATAAGCTAATGCTATATGGTTGGCAATTTGTCAATTCATGGATTTATACATTACTTCTCTCTGCAGTACAATATTGCTTTAATTTTTTTCTCCATTAAATTCAATCTATGCCACATTTGCCAAGCAAGGGGCTGATTGACAAAGATGTTTCAGCCATATACTACACCAATTAATGAATTAAAGTTTATTTCTATAGCACTTTACAACTCCACTTGACAAACCAAAGTGTTTTCCATAAAAAACAGAAAAATGTCAACATTAAATGACGTAAAATGTAAAAACACAGGTAAATCAAGACATAATACGCCACTGCCTGGACCCGGACCCGGGCACATCCACAACCATCTGAGATGACTGAGAGGAGGAGCGCAAGTCTCTGCATGCCGGCGAATGGACAGAAGCTCGGACAGATATGGGGGAGCATGTCCATGAAGAGCTTTAAAAACGAATGACAACATTTTAAATTCAATTCCAAAAAGTATCAGGAACCAGTGGAGGGAGGAGAGGATCAGGGTGTTGTGAGAGTGTCTGGAGGCAACTGAAGGAGATGTAGCGAGAACTGCTTGATACCAAAATAGAGTGCGCTACAGTAGTCGATACATGAATAAAAGTACGTATGGCCTTTTCGAGGTCACTACAGGATAAAAAGGGTTTGACCTTAGCTAAAAGAAGCTAGATTTGACCACAGCACTGACTTGTTTGTCAAATTTCGGCTTAGTATCAAACATGACACCTAGATTTTTGACAGACTCACTGATCGGCCAGCCCAAAAGATTACAGGGCATAGTGCAAATCAGAGTCAACATAATGCACTCACTTTTACTCTAATTTAAACTTTGGCAGTTGAAGGATAATCATTGTTTTAAGTCCGACAGGCAGTTATGGAGAGAATTTAAGGCACAACCAGGGTTTGGGAGCATGGGCAGGTAAAGCTGTAGGTCGTCAGAGTGCCATTCTGAATGATCACACTAAAATGCACACACTCTTACAAAAGCAAGATGGATGGCATGTCTCGCTCAAGGAGACAAGGGAAGCGTATCATTTGGAAAACAACCTCCAATTATTTTTCAGTACCACCAAAAAATAGACTGTATTTAATATTATCTGTAATAGGACTAACCATGACAGAAGAAGTTTTAAACAAGCATTAACGCAACTAATGACAAACAAATAATAAAATAAGTCTTTAAAAAAAAGTCTAGACATGCATTGGAGCATACTTGATTCAGTCATCGGTGTCGTGGGTTTGAGAATCACTGATTTGGCCAAAAGCAGGATGCTGTTTCAAATATTGAGATTTGACATATTGACTAAGAACGAGCACATAAATGTGACCCGCCGTGGGAACCCGGGACACAAGTCGGCAGCCCGTGTCTCAAGAAAAACGCAAACGTTTTTTGGGGGAAATTGGTGATTTTCACTTTTGTGCAGATTCGTTCAGTTGAAGTCACGAAGTAGCCTCTCCATGTTTAAGCTAGCAGTATTAGTATATTTAAAAGCGTAAACTTTTAGGTTCAAACCCACTAGTTTGAGGTGGGTTTCAGAGCGTGCAGTAGGGGCGTGACTTTGTCTGTGTCTATTTACATACTGCGTAAACACCGCGGAGGAGGAGAGGCATAGCTGCTTTTGTTTGTGTTGTTGACACATGCTTTAGCAAACAAATGCACGCAAAAAAGGCCGTTTTATACATACGCCTATTGTCGGTCAGTTTTCAGGTTGAAAAAGTCTTGTTTTGTCAGAGAAATAGCGCACGGCGTGGGGGCGTGTGCGGTTTCATGACTGTAAGCTTCCCCTGTGTGGCTCTCAGAGGCCGGCGCTACTTATGCTGGAAAATGGATTTACCACGAGTTTGCTGAGCAGAAGGCACGCAAAGGTTACTTCAGATAATGCAATAACACCAGCAAATCTTTTGGAGTATGACTACAAGGTTTGCACATCTAGGGACTGATTTTTTGGGGGGTTGATGTGTAGAAACAGTCTACTGTGTGAGGTTTCATGAATCAGAGCACTGCAATAACATTAAATACCCAAAGATCTCTTCTCTTGTTTTTATATTGTAAACTTATCTTATCATTCTGGTATGAAAAGCGCTCTCTACGCAATGTTTGAGTGATTTGCTTTATTGATTGATATATTCTTTTTATTTTCCATAGTTTATTGCTTATTATTTATCATTAGCAAAAAACGACAAAGGCAATAAAATCTATTCGGATTCTGATTCATACTTGGATTCATACTCATACTGTATATAATATCACAGTTTTTGATTTGAACATTAAAATGATTTCTAACATAAAAGTTACAGATGTTACACAACACATTCTCAAGCCAGTGACAGTTTATCAATTGATATTAAAAATTAAAAAGAACAATAACAACCTTCTGCTGTGAGGTGAGATCAATACATGAAACCAAAAATAAAACAGATACACATAATGAAACTGGTAAACAATGGTTTGTTGTGGAAGCAATAACCTTTTTGCTCCCTCCCTGTGCTTTACTGCTTTGAGGGGGAGTCTGACAGGGGGTATGGCTTATCCCAATGAGATGTAAATGAGCCCTATTGTCACTCCCAACAGCAGAGAGGTGAGAATGGCCCAAAACTTCAGAGGCCGTTTAATCCCCTTTGGCCTTTTGGGAATTGTTAACTTAAAATCACTGCTACGCCTCCAAATATTATCCGATTTCCATGTGTTACACATCGTTGGAAAGCTTGGAGACTACACTTTAATAATCTGTGAAAATCTCAAAATGCCCCAGAACCAACTTGTGTCCCTGATTCCTGAGACTGGTCACAAATTTATTGTGTATGCTATTATTCATTAGGCTAGTTTTGTACTAGACAAAGATATAAGATAAACTTGATGTCTCTGTCTGATAATAATTTTCATCTGTTTTATCTGTTTCATGTGGGGTTCTGATCACTTGAATTGAAGAAATTCCACTATCTGTAACAAATGATCATACCCATGTGAATACTGAATACTGATGTAAATTACGACTAAAGCCCATTTTTAACCTATTTTTCACTGTTAAGAGCTGCTGAATGAGTACAGCCCACACCACTTACTCACTCTCAAGCTGAGGCTCTCTTTTCCTGGCGGATGCATTACAGCAGCTAATCACAGTCCACTATTCTGACCTGGAGCATTAGAAGGTGAGATCCAGGTGGAGGTTGTGAAAGAGGTGACAATTTATACCATTTTCTGTCATTAAATTGTTAAATGCAGAGTGCTGGCTTCAATTACACAGGGATTTTCTAGTTTTAACTTATATTTGGAGTGAGATGCATCAGCGGGAGTGAATGGTGTAAAAAGTCCATTCATTGTAACCTCTGATTGGTCAATAGTCAATGACTTTCCAGGGAGCATTGAACCTACATGTAAATGTGCGCGCAGAGACGTAGTGGCTCAGGACTAACCCAACACCTGAACACAATTGTACAACGACACATAAAGCACTTACTTACTTAAAGCAGAAGTAAGTAACTTGTTTACCTTAATAAATCCTTTTCGTAGTCCCTCTGGGGTAATACAAGTGTTAATGGGATGATTGGGAGGGTCTTTCATCTCCCCCTGGTGTCTCTGGCCAGAAAACCACAATTGTAACTTTCCTGCCTCCAGGTCGGAGCAGCAATACACAATAATAGAATCACGAAGAAGAAGCTAACAGGCTAATGGGTAAAGCTAACTGCGGGCTAGCCCCACTTATACAGTATTTACAGCCAAGTTTGAGTGACAAAAATGATTTCCATTGTGTAATTGGATGTACAATATCCCTCTCTCCCTTTGTCTTTTCTGTCAGCGTAGTATTTACTCTCACGGACAAATAATGAGTAAAAAAAAACTTTGACATCCAAAAGTAGATACCCCACTTTCTGTTTCACAAACTCTTGACTCGACTAAAAACAATCACATTTAGATTCAGTTTTGTTATGCATTTTTGTGGCCTTTCTGCTCTTCCTCAATGAGCCACTGTTGACTGTGCATCGTGAGGCGCTGCTGTTTTACATTTCAGTATCGCGCCTATTAATCAAAGTGACAAGGTATTTAATGAGAGGCAATTAGAGTGTTAACCGAAATGCAAATCAGATGGAGCTCGCATGAGGGATAACTGTGTGTGTTGAGCATAGATATTGGCATGCTAGAGGTCTGTGTACAGTATAGAAATCTTCAGTGTAAAAAATAAAATAATATTGAAATACTTTTTATTGACATCATGAGGAAAATGTTTGTGTCGGCTCTCAGTAAAAATATAGTTAGACAGTATAGGTTTTAGACTAGGATGGACATGATAATTAGATGAAGTACCAACAGGTTGCAATTCTCCAATAAATCAACGGATCCAGTCTTGTTTTATTATTTTGGTCTTTCCACGCTTGTAATTGCATCTCATCCCAATCAGCCTGTTATAATGTCCTTCACAATTTTGCCAAGAACGAACTGGCAAAAAAACAACAACAAGCAATTAGTTCTGCACCAGCGAGACCAAACGAGACCAACACCAAAACACAGATTGAAAATAATCGGGTCAGGTAGCTAAGTAGCTTGAGCAGGTCAATTTCTTCAACCTATCTGCGCACTGTAGATTAGCCTTGGTTTCAAATAGGGATTCTTCTCAGAGCAAGTTTCACAGGACGTATTTAAAAGTGTAATGTAAGAACTCTGTGATTTTGAGGAATAAAACGTTCTTCAATGTCACCTGTAAAAAAAAGAGTGATGGTCGTGTCCTTGAGCCGCTACATGCTTTTTCCCTATAGAGATTTGGAATGGATTATCTCAGTAGCTTTTTGAAGAATTCTTTGCAGAGTGAACTGTAATTTTTTTTATCGTCAACATGCATGGGAAATGGTGAATTTGATCCAACACTGGTAAAAATCACCCAGATGAAGGGCCACAAAGTATGAATAGTCATTAGTTAAGGGCCTATCTCACCGGAGAGAGTTGCGGAGACTGCCGTGACCAACAATCTCCGCAATGTCTCCACAACTTGGACTGATTCCATGCATACAATGGGCCTATCTCATCGGCCTGGAGACTAGAGTCGCCGCTAGTCACGGAGATGTCTCTGAGATGTCCCCTGGCAATAAGGCGAGTCTCTGGGTAGTCTCGGGTCTCTGAGGTCTACGCGATCTGAAGCAGCTGTGGCAATGTTGGTTGCAAACACTATGTTGTCCTTAACAACAGACGACGTTTCTGTGACGTCCCTGAAATGCCTAAGAGAACTGTTGAATACCAAGGAGATCTCAAAGAGTCGTGTGGAGTATCTTTGAGATCTCCTTGGTATCTGGACACATTGCAGGGACGTCACAGAAATGTCTCCCAGGTTGAGGACAACAAATAGTATTCACGACACAACTGCTCGAGACCGCGTAGACCTCTCGGAGACCACGTGGATACCATATGGGCTTTTCTAGTCTCCATCCAGTCTCCGCTGAAATCGAACCTGTCTGAGACTCCAACGCGAGTCTCCAACTGGTCTCCAGGCCAGTGAAATCTGGTGTAAACAGTCTCAGCGCATTTAAATTCAATAGTTTTGCTCCTTGGCCTTCTAGAGTGTTTTGTTATTGTTATAAAGAGACAGCTATTCCCGGAGAGGAGCGTGACACTGAATACTAATGATGAGTTGTCTGTCATGCAAGGTTGACTTGTTTGGTAGAAAGACAGTCAATATTTGTAATTATGATTATTATTAATATGTAGCAACATTTCCATGGGCTGTCATATCTAATTTAACAAAATGTTCCCGCTCCTCTCTTGCCGTCTATCACATGTGTTTTTATCTATGGATCAATCAGGCGTAGTTGCGAAGCCTGTATTGTCTGGGCGCTGGACTTTTGTCTGTCACTGTCGCTGTGCATCACGTCTTTTCATTTCTGTGGTTGCTTGAATATATTTTAAACCAACCAAACAACAATGAACCGTGGCATATGAACACGCTGTAGCATGCATCAGAGTTTGGTGACTCGCGACTGTCAATCCGAGCCTCTCGGCGCGAAGAAATCAAAGGTTATTATCAGCGAGCGGACGCATTGAGAATCATCTCATTCCCTGCAAGGCCTTTGTGTCTCTTCCATGGGCAAGACTGGCTTCCTTTCAATTAGACCTCATGAATACAGTTATTTCTAAACACCAAAGCAGTGAGGTGGTCTTCAAACATTCTTCTGATCACATAGAAATGGCTGTGGAGTGCCGACGGTAAGGAGTAAGAGTCTTGCTTCTGTAACTTCAAAGTTTTAGTGTGCATTGGCTCTTCTTGCTGTGTAAATACATTTGCTTTGCACACACTGTAGGACTGCAAACATACAGCGCTGATCAAATAATGACCCCTGCATGGAGTCAGCTGCTACATTATCGACTATCTGCTACTATCTGTTACAAGTACACTCATCAAAACTTAACACATACCTCCACCAAGGCATTGACCCAGTCTAATAAGAGTGAGGTTCCCAGTCCAAGCCTGACTCTCATTTTTTTTTTTTAATTCATGGATAAACATTCATGTCTTTTTTTTTTCATCATTAGAGTAACAAATCTGGTTAAAACATTCCCACTACCCCCCTCTGCATGAAGTTGCATATGCATAAAATTCAGTTTCTCTTACACCCTGTTTTGATTTGTGGCATTTCTTTAAGCTTTCTTCCCCCACTCATGAGCTATTTTAAATACCAAGATAAACTGACTTTGGTTACATGCATATAAATATTGTCTTGTCCCGGAACCAGGGAGTTTATACAGCACATTTCATTGCTCACTTGCTTACAGTGACAACAACAAGGAACTAAACTGAATTTCTTTCCACCAGCCTCCGTCACCGTGCGTTTATGTGCCTCTTTTGCATGAAGTTGGTATAAATTCAATCCCACAAGGGTTATCACAGCTACGGCAACAAAAGGCATGCTGTAGGAGCGGCTAATTTATTCTGCGCTCTTGTTTACTGCGCGGACGTCTGGCAGTTTCCTTTATTTTGTGTCATAAAGTGACTAATGCTCTCTGCTAGGTGGGCTCATATATCAGGGCAGGGCCTACGTGTCTCTCTTTAACTAATAGGCTGTGTGTCTTGGAGCAACTAACGGTGGCATGGGTTGTGACAAACTGCATTAACAAGACATCCATTTCCCTCAACATCGCGCCACAATTAGCATGATCCACGAGAGCATCCAGTGCCGATTCCTGCCACGCTGCTAATGCATAAATTACTCTATTCCTTTGTCACCTCAGAAAAGCCTGGGATGGGGAGGTTCGGAATTAGCTATGTTTGTTTAGTTGGCAATGGGTGCACTGTTAGGAGAGTTAGCATACTGACTGATCAATGTTTTAAAAGAATATCATGCACCTCAATGCAACAAACAAGATGCACCAAAATCATGTGCCAGTGATGTCTTATCTTGCAATGGCCAGACATAAATTCAAATTATTTCAGAGGGTAAAGGCTCATTTCACTGAACCACTAAACAATCTTGAGATGTGGAGGGTGAAAACCGTAGATCAAACATGACTTGTGAATAGGGATGGGAATTGATAAGATTTTATTGCTATCAATGCTATCAATAATTTTACCAATCGATTCGATTATTTATCGATTCTCTTATCGATGCCTGACTTGTCTGTGTGTTGGGGAAAAGCAAGGAAAGAGACATTGCTAGTTTTCCCAAGAAAAAATATTTATTAAATAAAGCAAGTTTCTAATATACTGTGGCTCCTGCTGGCACTTAGCCTGCCTGGCATCCTCTAAAGTATAATGGTAACATTTGTACATACTTTTCAACAAGTGAAATATAGCGCTCAAAGTTATTACGTTAGTTTTACCCTGTTGAGCGGAGGTTACGGTGCTGCTGCTGCAGCTGGCCTCCGAAGATTCAGACGGACTTCTTGTTTGTAGCCGATCAAAAGCATGGCCAGTTCATCAGTAACTTGTAACAGACTGATGCTGTTTTGTAACACCTAAACAACAGGACTCGGTCTCAGCCCAAACCCTACAGATTTGCATCTATTTCTGCTTCATCCGGCGCTACATTCTCCTTCCCCTGTCCGTGTGAACTACTTCTGTTGTCAAACAGAACCGGGTCTACTTGTAGAACCGGTTCTCGATTCCCATCCCTACTTGTGAGGTACCACTGTAGAAAAAAAAGGTTATATCCTTTGTGGAAGATACCAAACTCGCAAGTTTGGGGTGGATCGTCAGCCAACAAACCATACAGAAACTTTAACCCCTTAACTCCCACCTTAACCAAACAAATGTTTTCCAGTTCAGCTTTACCCAAAATCTAAAAGCTTCTTGACTGTAACTTACAGCCTACATGTCAGTGTAATGTCTCATTTGAAAGCTAAGATTTACAAAATGGATCTAAGCTCTTTTCTCGTTTTCGTCACATTTTGTTGCGTTTTTGTCACGTTTTTGTTTTTGTCACGTTTTTAAATACTTTTTTGAGTTTTGTTGGGTTTTTGTTGTCACTTTTTCATCACGTTTTCGTCTTTTTTTCGTGTGTTTTTGTCATATTTTTTTGCGTTTTTGTTTTGTTTTCGTCACATTTTGTTGCGTTTTCATCATTGAGTTTTTGTTGATTTTTTATGTTTTTTATGTTTTGGACGTATTTTGTGGCTTCAACACAGTTACATTACAAAAAAAGCCACAAAAACATGACAATCGCAACAAAATTTACCAAAACTTAGGAAACAAAATGTAGGAAAAAGCTTAGATGAGTTTGTAGGTCTTCAAATGAGGCGTTACACTGGCCTGTCGGCTGTAAGCTCCAGTCAAGAAGATTTGGGGTAAAGCCGAACTGGAATATTTGATATTGCACAGTTTCGACAACATCTCCTTTTAAATAGCACCTGCAGACACCAGATATACAATAGTCTTACTTAATAGTATCTTAAAGGATCTTTCAAAAGGAATTTTAATATCTGATTTGACCTTATTTTTATATGAAAACATTGAATCATAAAAAAGTGCTTTGTCGTCATCTTTACGTCAACACTACAGCAAAACGTTTCAAACCCTAAATCTGTTGAAAGCAACTGCAGTATTAGCTTCATCCTAAAACAAAATACAAAAGCTTAAACACTTTTCTATAGCACATGCACTTGAAATCCATCATACCCGTGGCTAATGCACTTGGCTGAACATCCGCTTCACTATTGTTGCTCGGTGTCCTCCTGTCCTCCCCACAGTCATTAGATTCCAGTTAATCTCTCAAATGCCATTAAAACAACAGCAGTGCACAGGGTCCCATAACAGTCGAGGGTCCTTTGTCCGGCCCCTTTAAACAGATTTAAGTCAGGCTCTCGGGGGTCAGTGATTAGACCAAAGCATAAGTCCCATCCCACCAGCGGAGTTCATCAAGAGGTTACTTACAAAATATGAGTCATTTACCATTTAATCCATATTCATTTGAACATACTGAGGCTTTTCACGATGTGGCAAAGATACGAGGTAAGGGTTAAATCTTTTTTTCTTTTTTTTACATTTTAAATTCATAAGCAACTCAACAATTGCACAACGATCTGTAAGTGTTGAGGCATATGGATACTTTGACTAAACACTTCCATAAACATGTGAAAATCATTTACATATACCGTACATCCCAAGCAGTTACTCCTGCATCACAAATACTTGAAGGAAGATAAGCGTGAGGCTTTAGGGACAAACGGGACAAACATAAAAGGGGAATAAAACCACTAACATTTGAAAAGCGACAATGCCACCTTGAAAACTCGTTCTTGGGAAAAAGATTTTTGTTCCAAATCTTTCAAAAACGCAAAGACTTTTATAGCTCAGGGGATTGACGGCCCTGCTTTTATGTGGCAACTTTACATAAATTTCCCGTGACAAAATCATTTCTTCTGCAATAACACAAATCACGGCAAATTGGGCGGAATATCTCATCTCTTGCATCCGGACGTGATGGAGCTCCATCTCAAAACTAACACACAAAAAAAGCATATTTTGGCTCTTTTGAGATAACGATGATGGTGAATTCCTTATAGCAGCATTGTATTTCAGGACATGTTCCAAAATGTAAAGCTGTGGCACACAATGCTGATTCCAAATAAATTCAGGACGTACTGGCACAGCAGAGCAATATCAACATGTTTGGCTATCACCATTAGCAAGTTATTCTAGGTCTGAAGTGCTCCAGATACGACAACACCTCTCAAACAGTCCAAAATTCATTCCACAAGCTGTTTTGGAAATGTGAGCATAACGGATTCCCCGATGTCTGCCATAGAATCCACTGACCTTAACTCTGAATTTTTATAGTACTAGTAGTAGACAGTGTTTTCTTCTCCCATTCTGTTTTTATTTTTTTTGTCACCCATGCATTCGCTGCACCTTCTCTGCACTTCAGTTAATTGTAGTTAAGTGTCAGTCGGTGGACAGCACAGGAAAAGAGAAAGTCACTTGAGGTCATTTGGGACTCTATAAACGCTGACTGAATAAATCACCGGTAAATTAGCATAGTGTCTCTCTCAGCTCCGGGCTTTTTAGATGGTGTTTGTGGAATACTGCTTAAATACAGGCAACAAATTAGCGTGCAAATCCGCAAATGAGCGAGTTATTTTTCAAAACAAATTCAGATCTAAAAGGGCATAAGCTATCCCCATTGGCTGAGGTCCAACAGGGAGGCACATGCAGTATTCCCCAGAGTATGGATTTGGTTTTAAAGGCAAATTATTAAGTTTGGAAAGTTTTCACCCCGAAGCTTAAGATAAAATATTTATGTTATGTTTAAATCTAATCTTAGACTGGTCTGATTTTGTGTTTCTTGTAGCATCAACAAACCTTGAAACCAGGCCCAAATCAGAAACAAAGCCATTCTAAAGACGAGCTATACGAGCTGTAGTAAAGTTACAAGGCGGGTCTGCGGTGAGGTGAGCCGCTTGCTGCCAAAGCAACGTTTGTTTGGTTGATTCTTAGGCATTTTCAACAATACAAATATCTGTAATAAAATGTGCCACCCTTAGACAGGCCATTGAACTAGAGTGAGATATCCACACAAAGACAAAACACTTATAATTTCAGAAACTTCCTCTGTAAATACGGAGCCAGCCCAGCAAAGAAAACAGAACAAGACTGTAGATAGCGCATGTGCAGTAAACTTTCTTGAATCAAGAGAGTTTACTGCTCCTAATGCTCCTAATACAGCATTATTATTTCCTAATGCTGTATAATGGTATTATACAGCATTATTATACGGCCCTTCACAATGCAAGTAGAACGCTCCATTGATTTGAATGTGATTTCCCACGTTCTACCGGTCATTATTTTTTGATAGAAGACCTCTGAAAAAAATAATGACCGCTGCCAATGGCAACGGAGTTCGTGCTTGTAATACAGGTCTTTCATATCACTCCGCCAGTAGTAGTAGCGGACAGGCGGACACTATCTCTGTCCCCGTCCCTGCGAGAGAAGTTGAGGGAATCACTCGTGAAGTTAACGGGAGTCCGACTTTCAACTTACCCAGAGATTCACCACCATTCCTCCTCTCCAACTGCACCTTCAACTAAGTAGCTAGGCTAGCAATAAGTAGCTAGCTGTGCTGCTACTAGCCTAGCCACACTGCCTGGAATCAACAAACGTTGCCAAGCAACGCACAAACTTTTGGGAACTATTTGCCGCGGAAATCATTAAATAAACCTTCTGTCTTCATAAAAGTGTATGAAGTTTATTTGTGTGTACAGTTGGCAAACAGCCGTATAATAAGCGGGATAATGTATAGAACGCCGGTCATTATCGAGAAAATAAGTACCTTCAGGGCGAAGTACTGAAGGTACCTTCAGTTCGCCCTGTCGGTACTTATTTTCCCGATAATGACCGGCGTTCTATACATTATCCCTTACTTAGGAAATACTCCATGTTACGAATCACCACACAGATACTCGCACCATACTGATGTACATTGATAACCTGAATGGTCCAACGTTTTCCTTTATGTAAACACAATGTACGGTAAAATGTCAATGATGCCAGTCAATATGATCTTGTTGTATCGCTGAAAGAAGAACTGAATGTAATTCATTGGCAAGTGCACGCATGTTACTGTGTGTATACTTGCGTATGGAAACAAAATAATTCTGTATCGTCTTGCTGTTGAAAAAAGAAAAGAAAAAAAACCCCGAACAAAACAAAAAAAACTAAAAGTTACCACTGAATATGTATAGCACGAGGGTGATTATTAATTATTAATGATGAATGAGGGGTAGGCACACATAAGCTTGGCTTCAGCCTACTCCTTTTGAGCTTTTCTGTGATGAAATGTTTAATTACTGTGAAATATGAATGTAAACAGCTCAAATAAACAGCTCAATCAATCAAGCAATAACACGTGTGATATATGACACTTTTCCATGGATTTACGATCTACAGAAGAGACGAGGAGGTGGATTTATTCTTCTGACGTCACGGGACTAAAGTATAAAAGCAGAAATACTGTCAGTGACCGGACTTTATCGTCAGTCCAAAAACACAGATTGAATAGAGGCCAACTCTGGTGTGTTTTCACCTGTGGCTCGCGAGGGAGCAGAGGAGAAGAGGATTGTCAGAAAAAGTCATTATAAGTCAGTAGATTATGGACAACAGACACAACACTGGCATGACACATCGCTGTGATGTCATTGTTTTAGGAAAAAGTTGCGGAGACGCCGTAATGATGGATCCACGAAAACAGAGTTTTGAGATCAGGGCCTAAAATGCCTAAAACCTACAGAAAACTCAAACTTCTTTATGCACCTCTAAACCTTTAGCTTTTCTTGTTTAAATTAGATGCACGTGTTCGTTCACGGTAGGCTCCTAACCCGTTAACATTATTCACAACAGCAGCCTTCCTGCATCCGCCCTTTGGTGAATAAGAAAAATGACTTCATACCTCACTAACTCTAAACGGAGCAGAAGGGCTCTTGTTGTTGTGAAAAATACCCGCCTTGTTAAGGAAGAGAGCGATGCGCCGCTGCCAGTGCGCCTGAATCTAACCTCAATCAAGATGTATTCACGATCTGAAGAGGAGGAAGCCATCGACAGAACAAGAGACGGAATATTTAATCACATCCGCCATCAATGGGTTATCAGTCACACTTCACTGCTCTCTGTGCTCTGGTAATTTTAGACTCAGCCTCTGATTGACTTCTCTAATCAGAGCATTATGCCGGAAAAATGGGTCACGAGTTTGATTTGTGTAACTCCAGTGTTACTGAATGTGTTTGTGAAGAAAAAAGTTGTCATTAAATAGTTGCGTCCATTTATCCTTTTGGAGAGTTTTCACATCTGCACCATCACTGACAATAGTTTGGGGTGATGTAATGCAATGACGTAATGTTACAAATTTCAAGCCATAAATGAATATTCTCATGTGACTGCAATAAACACACTGTGGTTATAGTAATTCAGTAACACGTCGCTTGTTAAAAAAAACAAACAAAACAATTAGTAAGCCTAATACATGCTTTTCTTTCATTTTATTCTACTGATTTGCAGATGTTTTCTCGTGTCTACTGCCCGTATTATTCTTTTTATATTAGAAATATGGAGGACACAATACTGCACCATGTCAGTGATCAACTACAAAATGATACATCTATAATTCCCCCCCTTATTCACCTGCTGCGTTTTGCTGGGTGGTACGGAGCCGGGGGTTACAATTGTACTGTAATATATTTATTAATTTGTAATATTTCCAATACTTAATGGTTTTGAAGCACTTTTCATACATCTTTTAGTGATCTACAACGTAAATTCTGAGGAATACCAGATTAGCAGGTTATTTTTCAGTCGCTTTAGGTCTAATAATTAATTCTGTTATGTGCTGGTCCACTGAACCAACCAAAATCTAAGCTGGGTCACAGCTAAGTAATGCTAACACTACAACAAAAGGGGTTGGATTTTGCAAATGTCAATCAGCATTAATATTTGCTTAGTAACTTGCAGCACGGGAGTGCTTGTGCTCCACAGCTAGAAGGTCCCGGGTTCGATTCTCACTTGGATAGGGCCTTTCTGTAGAGTTTGCATGTCTCCCCGTGTCTGCATAGGTTTCCCCTACCACTAAAACACATGTACAATAGGCAGGATGTTTGAGAGTGTGAGTGTGGGACAAATTAGCCCAAGGCTACAATCCGGCGCGGTGTGTTTACATGCATGAGTCCATCTATGTTCATTAACATGCACTGTCCCAACCAAATAAACCAAATAAATAAAATATCATTAATATTAATTTTATTTAGCATTGGGGGAGGGGCGTGCTGATGGTGTTCATCTACTCTGCCAATTCAATATGGCAGCACGGTAGTACAGCGGTTAGTGCTCGTGCTTCACAGCTAGAAGGTCTGGGTTTGATTCCCACCAGGACGGGGCCTGTCTGTGTGGAGTTTGCATGGTGTCTGTGTAGGTTTCCCCTACCACTAAAAAATTGATGAATTCGAGATGTCATGGGACATGGATGGAAATTAGCCCAAGGCTACAATCTGGTGTGGCTTGTTACATGCATGCCACAAATATTCTTCCTCATGCAGCCCCCCTGGGTGTCCCAGCAGGAATCGGGGTGGTCCAGGCCACCCCTAGACACACACACACACAAAAACATTCACATTAATGGTGAATATATGACCAAACTTTACCAGTATTTCCTAAAGTTTGGTCATATATTACATGTAAAAATAGACTGATCTTGCACTCCAATATACTGTATGTATTCAGCCCCTCTGACTGGAATACACCTGCTCCAGCCAATCAAATTCCAAGGGTGTTTTTTTTCTAATCAGACATCACTTTTGTTGTTTTCCTTTCAAAAGCCCCATGTAAAAAGTGTGTATCCCTGGTTCCATTGTTCTCATTGTTTGATGCTGTGTCTTCATCTGCCTACCCACCTCCCACATTCCCCAAATGAGACGATGCTACCCCGCCAAGACATTAAGCACTTTCCCTAGCTAACACTAGCCACGCTTTCTTCCTGAAGGCTTTTCCCATAACAACACGAGGCTTAGTTACAATGTGCACTAAACGTGATCACCAGCACCCCTCCCCAACGATGCAGATGGTTCGTCGTTACTCTATCTGTAACTAGACTCGCCTCTGGTCTCCGAATGGGCCTCATAATGAGTCCTCAAGCCAGGTTGGTTAAGTGGGAAGGCGACACCCTTAACCCGATGGAAACCTAATCTTCCTTCAGACCACCTGGACCCAAAATGCACCCCGTGGGGCCAACACACACTTGGCTCTTGGAGGATGCTCATGCAGGGAGCGGCAGTTTCATCAAGACATACTATGTATTATTTAAATGGAACAACAAACTCTGCACCCAGATGTCTGCCAATACAACATGATGGGAGCAGTGCGGAGCTGTTACACCGTAGTGAAAAGTTAAATAAATATCTCCAAACTATGCAACATAACAGAAAAATCTTGGCAGCAGAACAAAGGCTACAGGAGGGGAATAGCTGTTTTATGTGGTAAGACTGACATTATGTCTCAGATGAGTGTTGCGCCTTCTCTGCCAAAAGAGAAGAGAGATATGGTAATGAGGGACGTTATTACCTTTATAACCAGAGGGTAAAATGAGAAGCTACTGCTCTTTTTGCAAACACATTGACATACTTTTACTGACATAAATCGGAAAGCTGTGCATGAGTGTTGCTTTACAATTAGATAGTGTGGGGTATTATTTAGTTATGTTAAAGTCAATAAATGGCCAGCTATTGTAAAGCCCTCTTAGCTATTGTGAGATAGCAGATTTTTGTTGCTGCTGTTACATCAACATAATTGATCGGATTTCTGAAAATTTCTTATATTCATTCCTGTGAAGAATGATGTTAGAAATGTAATATGTAATTAAATAATAATGTAAAATTTGTTTAAATCGCCTATAGTTTTGTCTTAGTGGTGGTGCCCATAACGTATTGTAAACGTTGAAATAATGTGGGAGAGCAGTGTTCATCTTAATATGATTATGGATCAAACCAAGGAGGCCTATGGCAGTGGTTCCCGAAGTGGGGGTTGGAGTCACGGGACACTGAAGTGGGGGTTGCAAGATGATTTTGAGACGATATTTGTTGCATTTCTGACATCAAATATGATGTATTTTTGGTTAAAAATTGCAAAAGTGAGCGCTGCACTGGGTCATGAAGCGTAGTCAAAATAATAACAACAACGGATGCTCTTCAAGGATGAAGACAGTGATCAAATACTGATTAGGAGCCCTTACTAGAGTTGTGTAAAAATGGGCAAAAATCCGAGGCACTCCAAAGATAAATAAAAGTTCTTTACTGAAGAGGGACGCCTACTCGTTTCAATCCCACAGCAGGATCTTCTTCAGGGCATAGACGGGCCTATACCCTGACGAAGATCCTGCTGCTGCTGATATTAAAGCAGAACTAAGTAACTTTTTCCCCTGGAGAACATAAGCGCCACTGCAGGTGTCGTAGCATGTTGTTGTTTTTTACTCATTAATTGTCTGTGAGAGTAAATACTAGCTGACAGAAAATATATTGTACATCCAATTACACAATGAACTCAACTACTGAGTACAGAAGATGACTCAAGTACCTTCATTGAAGATGGACATGGATATTTTTTTTCACTAAAACTTGGCTGTAAATACTGCTAAAGTGGCGCTAGCCCACAGTTAGCTTTGCTCGTTAGCCTGTTAGCTTCTTCGTGATTCCATTAGTGTGTATTGGGGCGGCCGGGTCAGAACAGGGAAAGTTGCAAGCATGGTTTTCTGGCCAAAGACACCAGGAGGAGAAGACCCCCCCAATCACCCTATAACACTTGTATTACCCCCAGAGGGACTACGAAAAGATTTATCAAGGTAAACAAGTTCCTGCTTTAAGCCAAATATCAAATAGAGTATCCACACTAACATAATTAAACCAGATTTTAAATGTTTGCACCTTAAATTGTTATAAATGCCAATTACATTTTACAGAAGTGGGACCCGAGCTGTTGGTTGAGCGGGTCGTGCATCGCCCTTCCATAGACTGTCTATGGAAGGGCGAGCATGGCCATAGAAGCATCTCTCATTAGAAAAGAGAAATAATGGGTAAAAGATTTTAAAATAAAGTTTGTAAGATCACACACACACACACACACACACTGTATATTCATTGGCAGGTTTATTTCCCTTCCTTTCTTTATGCGCGCATGTGTGCATTTATTACAGCAGTAGCACACGCACATATCAGTAACTGTCCCAGATGGCAGCTTGAAACATCTGTGTAAGCATGTGGCCTCACTGTGTCGGGTCCCCTTCAAAACTGGTACCACCGGAAAAAAAGAAATACTCCCCAAGCATTGGAGATTGACAGAAACGCTCTACATCCAGGCCACTGCAGACGAAAAGGTTAGGCCAGTGTGTTTTAATGAGTGGGACGGCAACAATGCAACCCAAAAAGAGGAGACAGACAGGGCCAGTCAAGTGGAACGACTTGAAACAGCGGCGGTGACTGATGAGTGATGTGCGCAGGAGGAGGGAGGAGAGGGAGTGAGGGAGAGGAGGGTGTGTTCTGGGCAATGTAAGGTAATAAGGCTCAAATACAAGGAGAATTCGAGGATTATGGAAAAAGGTTCATTGGGAATTAACCAAATTTGATTACGTAAATTGCTCCATTTGTTCTTTGTAAATTGACTAATATCGTCTTCGTTGCTTGAATTGAACGAGCCACAGAAGCTGAGCAAAATGTAAATGTCCACCGCTGAACCGAGAATTTCGCTCAGGTTGGTGGGGCATCTGATTTCAAAGCCAGAGCTGATGTAGAGTGTGACCAAATTTACTCTTGTACATTTACGCGAATAACTTTGTGAAGACAAATTAACACTTCTTACACTCTTACATTTGGTTATTCTATACACTTGAGTTTTATGTGACATATGGACATAAAGCTTAATTCATATTCTTACTTTTCAGGTATCTTATTTAATCTCTTAACCCCCGCCTTAACCAAGCACATTTTCTCAAGTTTGGCATTACCCAAATCTAAAAGCTTCCTGAAAACAGCGTCAATATAGCAACGGAAACGAGGATGAAGGATGAAAACGCAAACAAAAAAGCGACAAAAGCGACGACAAGGACACAAAAAGTAACAAAGAGCAACAAAAGAGCGAAAACGTGTCAGAAAAGCAACAATAATGCAACTACAAAAACACAAGAAAAACACTTAAAAAAATGTAATATATAAAACGGATGCATTATTATCATTATCTTCTGTCATGTCACACTTTCTTGGTAGATATTTGATAACTCCACCCACCACTGTGAGAGACTAAAGTAAAATAATGAGTTGACTCTTTGTGAGAAGAAACATCCAAATTGTGTGCGCTTTCATTCAAAGGTGAAGGACACACTAAGTTGAATGAGGCCAGTGGTTCATGATTTACTTTACACCTAAGATGGCCTGATGTCTAATTATTGTTGTAACATGCTTCTGACACTAAACAAACATTAACAACTGCCTCTTCGGATTAAAATGTGCGTGACATACAGGCATTTCATTTGTGCATACTCTTTATTTACCTTCACTTCAATCCTTCGTTTTCTATCACAACAGTGTCCCTGCTCCTTCTTTCAACATCCTGACCAGGCCTCTTGGTGCTTCGGAGTATGGTAATCAATAGAGGGTCTGATAACAACTGATAAGTCCTCTGGTCGGGTGCTAAGAGCTTGACTGACATTTTACACAGCAGTAAAAAGGCACAACAAGCCATGAAGCTGTTGAATGTTTCTCTGGGACACAATGGTACACACAGCAGTGTGAGTAAATAGGCAGTGTGGCAGTGCTGTTACATCTCAGCTCTTGTCTCAGGGGCGGAGGGGAGTGTCAGTCTCCCCACAGAAAGGCTTTTATCCCTGGCTTATCAGAGCCAGTGCAGGGGGTATTGTTGGCTGCTGGAGCGAGACACTGACTACAGAGCTGTGTTACCATTTCATTTTGGACCTGTTTCCACGTTCTCAGTTTTGACATCTGTCCTTATCCATCTAACCACCCCTCACTTTGTGGATAAAGTGCCAATTAGAAGTGTCAGAGGTGAGTAAATAATTGTACACATTTGAAGGGCAAATGAATCCAAATCACAATTTGAATGGTTACAATGATCACATCTCAAAGGCTATAAAGCACATCCTGACTTAGTACTTTCTAGTCCTGTGGATTAGGCCTCTACAAACATGAAATGCAAGTAATTCTTGCATCGATTTAGCATAATTAAATTCAGTCTCTGAAATGTTAATACTGATGGATGTGTTTATAATGTGCACTATGAACTGAATCACAGTTTATGAGCACTTCTAAGCTTCTTTTTTGTTATGCGACAAATTAATTTGACTAAAACAGCACTTTTAAATGCAATGATACAAACTTAATTGATCCAATGTATTTAGTTTTTAACATTCATGCTAAAGGAGTCATACTGTACGTACCTTGGTTTGTATAAAAGTGCTGCTTCCTTCACATATTAGTGGCTATTGCTGAGCCTAGTTAAAGCGCAGTCTGAGGAGCCGGAGACTGTAGCCCACTGCACTGCGAGCAGAGCATATGCACCTCTAAATCATGTGTATTATCACCCTGCTGTGCTGCAGCCAGCCTCCATAACCGTGATGGAAGACACCAGATGATCTGTGTTCAACAGCACACTTCATTTCCATAATGCTACATTAACATTTTACAGGCTCCGCCATTACCTACGTTTATTGTTCAGCCAAGCCAGTGCTAAAAGGGTGATAATTTCATCTGCGACGCTCTGTTCTTTACATGCAGCCAACAAATTCATGCACAAATTACAACAATTATGAGATCAATGATTCTCAAAGGAGGTTTTGCGATTTCTCTTAGTTTAGTCTTGGCTTGAGCCCTATCTGAGTCTCGTTTTATCTTGACGTAATTCTGGTTCAGTCCAAACTAAATTCAGATTTAGACAATGGGACGACTGTTTTTGTCCCTGATGAAATTCTACTTTTTACATTACAAATAAAAACAAATATGTTGGCTCACACTTTCTCACAATCTCACACTTTCTTTTATGGCGGCGCTGACAAAACCAGACAAACCCAATGTAATTCTTTGCGCAGAAACAAGACTTCAGGTGGGATTACTGGCGCAGGTGTAAAATGTCAAGCCCGGTGCCCCCAGTGGACAGACAAACAACTCATCACTTCACCATTACAAGAAAACACTCCAAAGGTCACTTCAATCAATGCCTCTGCAGATGTGAAAATCCCATCAGGAAAACAGCACAGCGGACAGTGGACAGTAGTGGCACCGCTACATGTACTGTTGTGTAATGATGTGACTTGATTCTGTGGAAAGATGTGTGGCTGAAGAGTCACTGAAATGAGTGGCTGCCATTCTGTGCCTACTGTTATCAAACACACTAAAAGGTAAAGGTGCTTTACACAACAGTATGGCCATACTACGATATGTATACCCTGATCTAGCCTGACACAAGCCTTTTACAAACAGAGCACACAGTTTGGCTTTTGTAGACTGCAGTTCTGGTTAGGTCGGACACACATGTTGAAAAATACTTTGCAAACGAACAGACGTGGGAGTATGTGCGTTTGCTCCAATTGAAGCACGGGGAAGAGAGAGGTTTGGGTGTTCTTCTCTGTCATCGCAAAAAAAAAATATTGAACACATCCCAATCTAGCACACACCATAACCACACTGAGAAACAAACAAGTGGAGGAGGCACAGGGTTTTACGAGGAGCTCATTCCCCTCCAAGGAGAGAGATGCCACCGACCATCGCTTCTTCCGGGCAAACAGCCACTCGAGCTGCACTCAGAGCTATAGGGCCTTGTGATGGGCGATACCACATAAAAAAATAAGAAAACGATACGATACCGATACTTTGGGGGGTTGTCGATATAGATACTGGTCATTTCATTTTCTAAAACTGGTTATTTTATATATTAACATGTAAATTAAAATAATGTTACTGGTTAATTAAACACTTTCATGACAAACAGAACCTAAACTTGGATGATATGGATGGCCAGTTCAATACTCTGGAGTAAGCTGAGTGGCTGGGGTGGTCAGAGGATCCAATGGCACAGATTGGCTGTCAGCCTTCTCCTGGGCAACTGTGGCCACAAACATAGCCAGTGGCGTGCTGGGACCTCATTTCGGCCCGGGAATTTAGATAAGACTGGCCCACTTTTCTGTGGGATTATAGCTCAGTGATAGAGCGCTAGTCTCTGGTGCAGGAGGTTCAAGTATAACTTCAACATTTTTCTAACGCTTTTTTTTAACGCTCTTTTTACATGGGCCGCTGCACACACCGTCTGAGCCTGATACAACTCCACAATCAGCACCAAGTTATGAAGATAAAAATATTTATTTTTCCACTTTTCTACCTTTCACTGCCTCTTTCTCTCTTTACTCGCGCGGACACCAACTTCAACTAAAGCAGAGGGGTGTTCCACTTAAACACCCTCTGAGTTAGTTCAATGTCAAATGGTATCTTCCCGCCACAAGGATGAGAAGTTAGATGTGAAAATCTTTTCTGATTTTGACACATTTCCCCCTCGTGGGGGCGGCCCGGCCCTAAACAGGGCCGCGGCCCACCGGGAAACCTCCCGACTCTCCCTATGGCCAGCACGCCTCTGAACATAGCTTACCAATATGAAGTGAATTAATAATTGTCCCTTGAAGCGCTAGGTTTGTCTTTGAGCAATTCCACTGAACTTAGCTTACATAAAAAGCGTAAAGTTGATTATCCTAGTCAACATTTGGACCTTTTAAGAGATAGATATCTCTCTAAAAAATAGTACTTCCGCTGCAGTATTGGTCCCTGCTCACAGGTTTTGACATCATCCTATTGTAGAATGTGGCAGCTCCCCATTATGGTGTGATTTGACAGCAGTGGTTGATGGCTGTGGTCTGTGCTGGACATATGGAGGTGGCGGCTGTGAAGCTCTGACCACAGCTCCCCTGCTCTGCATGACATTGGCCGGACGTGGAGGTGGAGGGCGCTCTGTCTCGCCACTTTCATGCTGTCCAACAGGCTGGACATGTGGCACTGCAGCTGTCTCCTGTGTACACAGCCCCACTGAGGAGTGGACACAGTCAGTCATACAAACAGGTACAGTACGAAACACAAAACAATCAAAAACAGAAATCCATCCATGTTTAAATGAATAGCAACAAAACAAACAACATAATTAAGTTACTCCAAATTAATAATCAATATAATGTTTCATTTGCCAAGTAAATAGACACTGGGAGCATCAGAATTTTAAAATTGAACTAATCTGAATTCAGAAAGATTAGATTTGAATTAGACAGAAGACCCCACTGGGCAAGGTTTACTGTAGATTCCTGTATTGCAGGATTAAGCCGACTTCCCTTTAACCAAAGGCCAACACACATGGGTCCTATGATGGTATCAAGGCCAGAGGCTGTGGGACAATTTAACTGGGCCTCAGGCAAAAAACGGGAAAAGGCATTTTGTGCAGGCGGATTGCACGTTTCCAAACATACACTCACGAAGTCCAAATGAAATGTTAAATGCAAACGAGAGCCATAAATCTCAGTGCGGCCGCTGGGGCAGGATCCTATCACTGTGCGCAGGTGCGAGAGCCCAGATAGGCCCATGGTGCACTTGCCTGGCTCTGCCATACTATTCCCTGTCCATTCCACACAGGGAATTAGTCTGGTCATGGAGCAATTGGAGCAGTTTGAACGGGCGGGCCTAACACGCACAGATTGTCAGTGAAATTAGCGGACGTGACGACAGCTGTAGTCCAACTCACAAAATATGCACTCAATAATATAAACTCACGAGCACGCGGAGGCAAAATCCTCAACTATTTCATCCATGATTAGTTTTGGCTAATGTTAATGTTAATTGAACTAACAACATAGTGGTGCAGCGAGTTGTCAATTCTCTGTGACGGTCGTGATTGGTTCAATCAGCAACTTGTTTATCGTGTGTGTCCAGACCCACCTTCTTTTGCACAGACAAGAAGTGGGTGTGGTTTATCAGGCTAATAGTGCACAACACTGTGAGGGGATACACCAAGCACTGCTGGAGGCTAAAACGTAACTGCAAATTGACCCTGATATGCTCGGCTACTTTCACAAAATACTAAAAGATGCTGAGTACAGCGCTGTCTGAACGTGTATTACATCTGCAATCTGCAAAATTGCTGCAATCTATCTTTGCCACATGACACTTTCAAACCAATAACATCAACAAAAGAGATTTATTTTTATCTTTAGTGGATGCAGTTCAGACTACGATTGGACAATTTAAGAAAAATGTCGATGATTACAAAAACGAAGCATTTGTAAAGACTGAATAACAAGGTATAGCCAGTGCTGCCAAAGCAAAAAATAAATAAATGAATACATCATCAAAAACAGTGAAGAGTGACTTGCCTTATCATGAACCTTATTATTATATTACGTACCTTATTATTTATGATATGTGCAGTCAAAAATGAATAATAAATATTGGGATAATTCAGTGTTGCATATAGAATTTCTGGTACATGATTATATAATAAACAGTTGGGTGCTCAGGTGCCAATACAATATTTATGCCATTATAATCAACAGCAATCCAAAGCACGCATGCACAGTAAAGCTCCAGCTATAGGTACTCCTGACCAGGATTCTGGCGCAAGATTATGCAATGCCGTTTCTGACTGCTCCCTACAGGTTGCCCTGAGGCACTGGTTGAAGGCTTATAGAGGACAACATTTTAATATTTTATAAAGTGCTTAAAATAACAAATAAATGGAGAAATTTGAAATTCCCTCAACATCACTGCCAAATCTCCGTGAAAATGTGGTCTTGCCTTGGAGGCTGACCCTGTCATGAAAAGTGGTGTCACATTAGACTGGGACTTGAACCTCACTGACTTGCACCCGAATGTTCATAACATTACAATGTTTTTATAGTCAACAAACGCATATGGAAAACAGATTATCCTTTTGCCAAATGGGTGTGTTAGCGAGGTTCATAAACCGTTGCCCTTTCCATCCTGCACCTGTTCTAGCCAATATGTATCTCTATGCTACACCCCCTGTTTGCCTGCGCATTGGTATAATGAGCAGGTGGCATCCCATCGTGCTGCGCTGCTGGAAAACAAGAGCACAGTCACAATCTACAAACGGTGAGCTGCTGCAAGAGCCACATGAATGGACCACAGTAAAGGTGACAACTGCAAAGTGAATATACTAATGAGAAATGAAGACGTTATGTTTTAAAAAGGAAAGTACGATTTTAGCCTGAGTTTGGGGACAGAGACACACTGACACACTTAATGCCTGGAGTGCACTTTCCTTTCATTCTTGCTCCTCTCTTTGGCACTTTTCTTTAAGCGCTGCCAATGAGCGCGGTCGGAGTTTCCTGACTGTCACAAACACACTGCACAGCGTTTAGCGGTAACGGGAGCCCAAGAGCACACACCCACATAGACACACACACACACACACACACGTACAGTACTGTCTGTATTCTTGGACATATGCCACTGCAGAGGACACCTACAGAGCGAGCAGGGATAGGAGGAAACCATTATGCGGCTATTTGTGAATATGGGAGATGCAGACACTTAGGGCATCTTCAGAATCAGCTAATGTGCCATTGCTGTTGTTGTGATTCAAAAAGGGCTTTTGTTTGAAGGTCATTCTCGAACTCATACTGAAGGGTATGTAAACAAGATATAGCTCAGCAATAACGAATGAGCCATTAGAAATAGATCAGTAGAGCTTAAAGCAGTGGTTCTCAAACTGTGTAAATGTGGATTTCTTCATGTGGATAAGGGAGCATTTGACTTTTAGACTTTATTTGTTTTAATTGGAGATCATTGTGGTTGAATTAGGTGTTTGTTTTTTTACAAATGGTGGCCCATTTTACAGCTTGAGGAGTTTGAGAACCACTGGCTGAAAGCTTTAAGGCAGAAGTCAAACCTTCTGCCAGTGCTTTGAAGATTCTTAAAGGGGGTATTATGCTTTTTTCAATCACATAGCACCAGTCTATAGCATACTACAATGATGACGTAACCTTCTGTTGGTCTGTATATGCAGTAAATTAAAATAACTGCCTTGGATAAAATTGCTCTCTCAAAATGGCTGTACTGAACGTCTTGAAATAGGCCTGTCTCTTTAAGAAGCTTTCCGACACGCCCCCTTCAGCACACTGCTGTGGCATCTAAACAACACACTGTGCGGGGAGGGGGCTCTGCTGAGCTGAGGAGCAGTGGTTGGTGGCTTGGCTGGTGACGAAAGGTCCAGAGGCGTCTCCAGGAGGTGGGGGCGTTCCTAGAGGACTGAGGCATAGCTACACCTAAAATGGCTGCCGTCTAAGTTTTTACTGATTACTCAAAAATATATGAATGAGCCAAGGCAACACTCCAGGCATGTGTTTAATGAGGGAATGGCATAATAACATGATATAAAGCTTGAAAAAGTCGATTTTACATAATACCCCCTTTAATGTTTTGATCTTGAAGTTATTTGTACATTTCAGATCTGTGTATTGTCATGAGTCTGAAGAAATAAAACAAGTTTGATGAGTGGAAGGGTATCTGACTTGACACAATGTTTTCAACTTTTTGTTGTTGAAAGAGTAAGTGTCTCCAAATCCTTCGCCTGATTCTACATGGCAGCGGGTTGTCCTCTTCACACTGATTAATGTTAAACTGCTCTGTCTCCTGGCATACGTGATCGTGATCCTGTCTTTGCTTTGGCGAGTCATTCACAGACACCTCCTAGGGTTCACTTTAATTGGCACGGCTAATTCCCCCCCCCCCTCCGCTCTGCACCGGGCAGATAATACGGGAATCCTACAGCTTATTAAAACGTACAGTTAGTAATAGCATCAGCCGCACCGCTGTGACTAATGCTCATCTAAGAGCCACATCTATCTATCTGCGGGCGATAATGTATTCCTCACATCTTAGAGAACAGGATTACAAGAGGTCCCCCATCAAAAGCATTATCTGTAGCATAAAAAAATGACGGAGGCATGTTTGTCATATGAATGCTCATTATAAACACATCCTGCAAAAAAAAAAGAGAACAACATCTATTTAGATAACACTAGAGGGTATGATTAGACAGATTAGAAATGATGCAAAAGCCTGGCGTGGCTACCCCTCACTCAGCTGCAGTTTGTAACAGTGTAAGATACTAAATCATGAATGAGTTGCCGCTGCCTGGCTGGGTTTCCTTCGCTACTGTACACAAAAAACAAAGTCAAGCCACTGCACGAGGTCATCGAAATTATCACCACACTTCTCGAGAGGGAAAAAAGGGAGACATCAATAATTGATTTTACTTCGCATAAAGCTTTAAAATATCAAGATCCAAAGCACAATAGGGAACCAAGGCATACATGGAAAATGTCTTAATCACCATCCAAGCCCACGCAGTAAGTAATCCATTCACTTTAGTTATCATTGGAGCCACTAATACAATCTGTAATTGCCCCACGGACTGAGTAATATTTTCAAAGTCCTTAAAAATAGAGTCGCTGGAGTTCAAAGTCACGTGCAGCCTCGTAGTAGACAGAAATCTATTGTCTTCAATGGGAAAACAGTGGAAAAACAAGTCTCCCCCTGACAAACAAGTGAAGGGGTAACAGCGGAGCACATTTGCAGCGCGCTGTTTGAACCATATTGCTCCGAGACAGTGACAGTCTGGAGAGATAGTGAATGTGAACCCCCCCCCCCCCGGAGCAGCAGCGAGGGAATGGAGGAGAGTGAAACCCGTGCAAGAAATAACTAGCTCCACTCACTTTGATGGCACACACTTTCATACGTGTCTGAGCTGCTTTGGAAGTCACTCAATTTTGAACATTTCCTGACCCCGATCCATTTCCAAGTCACAACCAGTCCGTCCCCAACTCTTTGATATCACCACCCATGTATTTTAAGACGCCAAGAGCAAGCAACGCGTGAGGATTAGCTTTTCAAGAAGCAACACAAAAGTGCAAAGGATATTGGTACTGGTACATAAATACATCATTGCTATTGCAGTTACTAGTTCCTAAATGGCAAGATTATAGTCTAAGGGCAATGTGGGTCTTGGCCAATGGCACCAAAACTAGGTCTGGGAGGGAATTGAACTACTGACGGTTGTGTAGAAACAAACCTGACTTTATAGCGTTACTGTCAACTAAAAGAAAACAACCATTTCGCAACACAAGTGAAGCCAAGTTTACTAAGAATAAAACACTTCTCCAAGCAGTGCGGACTCCCATGACCCCACTCATCCCCATCCAAGCACACAGACCTTACCTGGGCGATCTCATACAGCAGTTTGTAGTGCTCCTCTCGTTTCTGCAAGGTGCACAAATTGCAGCCCATTCTAGTTGTCAGGGAAACCGTGCCGAAAGCTTGCCGGGAGTTGTAGGTCTATATATATATATATATTGTGCGGGCAGGCTTCCCCCCTTAGGCAAAAACACACTTAATATCCTCCTCCTCAGCTCTCCCTCTCTCCCTGCTCCTCATGCATGTATCCACAGTGATGCTCTTTGAACTTCTGGCTACTTTGGCTAAATTGTCCTGCTCCTAACATTTGTGGTTCATCATGCCTCCTCTCCTCTCCGCAGTCTCCTCTCAGTGTGAGCGCACATTTGCCAAAGCCTCGCACTTTTGGTGGAGGAGAGGCACACCTCCTCCGGGAGCAGACTGCCTACACACACACACACACGCACACACACACGCTCCTGCCCCGTACTACAGCTTGTGAATGCTCAGGCAGATGATTGGTCGGTGAGAGGGAGAAAGGAAGGGGGGGCAGAGGGAGGAGACTGTCTGATCATGAGCACATTGGGGAGCTTGGAGTCGGTGGCACTGTGGCAAACGGAGGGTTAGGTGACAGACAGTGGTCCAAAGCTTACAACAACAGAACCTTACTTGGCAACAGGTTCAGTATAGGGAAGTGGAGTATAGATGAGCAACCCAAGAAAATGGTGTGTTTGTGTTATGTTTATGAAGGCAAAAAGTTAGTATTAAGAGTAGGAATTAAGCTTCAGCAGCAGGGCTCTCTGTTTCACACTAGAACAAAGACTATTATGACTAGAGAACCTGTTTTAGCGTGAACAAGAATGGCAGTCCTGACCTCTCAGGATTGGCCAGAGATACAATAGGCCTCCAGCTTGACTATTCAAGAGCGAGACAAAAAAAAAACTTAAACAGGGGGGTATTATGTAAAATCGACTTTTTCAAGCTTTATATCATGTTATTATGTCATTCCCTCATTAAACACATGCCTGGAGTGTTGCCTTGGCTCATTCACATATTTTTGAGTAATCAGTAAAAACTTAGACGGCAGCCATTTTAGGTGTAGCTATGCCTCAGTCCTCCTAGGAACGCCCCCACCTCCTGGAGACGCCTCTGGACCTTTGTCACCAGCCAAGCCACCAGCCACTGCTCCTCAGCTCAGCAGAGCCCCCTCCCCGCACAGTAGTGTTGTTTAGATGCCACAGCAGTGTGCTGAAGGGGGCGTGTCGGAAAGCTTCTTAAAGAGACAGAGGCCTATTTCAAGACGTTCAGTACAGCCATTTTGAGAGAGCAATTTATTCAAGGCAGTTATTTTAATTTACTGCATATACAGACCAACAGAAGGTTACGTCATCATTGTAGTTGCTATAGACTGGTGCTATGTGATTGAAAAAAGCATAATACCCCCTCTTTAAAAGAAAGGAAGTGAAACACAATCAGCTTCCTGTCCAGTCAACGATATTTGAAAAATCTCTGCCACGATATTTGCTACATACCTGTAATTGACAGTTAGTATCTTTGGTGAGACTGGGTTTGTTTTTCCGTGTGTTTGTCCTTACATTTTCAAAGAGGAAAGATAACGTGTCACCGATTGCATTTGACAACTGGATTCAGCACGGGCATCAATCTCATTTAGATCGGCCCAGATAGCCCCTTGCACTCACTACAGTGTCAAAGGCGGGCATTTAAGAGTCTCTCATGGATTTACAGTCAAGCCGCGATAGTGACTGAACTGACGCCGGCCTCTATCTATGCGTCCAGGCAGGCAGACAAGGGCACCGGACAGCACTGACACACAGGAAGAATCACAGACTGCTATTGATTGGTTTCAGATTAGCTTCCAGCTCGCACGCCCCTCTCGGTGGGGGTAAGAGAGTGAAGAGAGGAGAGAAAAGTGACAGTGCGAAGGAGAAGGTGCCCTAAGATGAACGGGCCGGACTGTGATAGATTAATGTGTTTGGTTGGCAGGCGACATACAGCTATTTATTCAGCCTGATAAATTTGGGCATGCTGTAACACTCTTTCTCAGGGAGGATAATTACCGAATGTGCTATATTGTTTTTGGCATTATTGCAAATGCATTGTCACTTATTTCACTTCTTTGTCATAATATACCTGTGTTATATTTACAACTTCAAATGGATTGGAAAGTAAATTGCAAATAGCACGTCAAGTCCGCTTCTCAGAGCCTGTAACTTTACCTATGTATTTACAGCAATACATTGAACAATATATTATTCAATGTGTAGTGTAAGTATAATGCCCCTATTGTCAAAGTCCGGCCTCTCATTAAAGGAGAAGGGATAGCCGTTGTTTTGAGCTGGTATAAGCTTGGTCATCCGTAGTGTATGTGATGGGTTGATAGAAGATAAATGGATGAATGAAAAATACATGACTGACGTTGTTGGCTCCCAGGAAGTGAACGCTCTAGTTGTCAGAGAGAATAAGGGGAAAACTGAGATGTGTCGTCCTTATCGTACGTCACACGGGTACAAGGACCACGGAGGTTCAGCCAAGGGCATCAGAGCAGATCCTGATACGGCGCTGATAACATTTAACCCTTTCACACTGATCATCCTGGTGAGGTCATCTTCAGAACGTCACCTCTCAGGGAGTGAAATCATTCATTCAGCAACAATGATAAAGATGTTCTGTTTTTGCAAATTAAACCTGTATGTGTATATGTTATAGCCACTTTTAAAAACTGTCCTCACCATTGCATTGTCTTTGTTGATCCGTATTAGGTAAACTACAGTATTTCCCTGTAACCAAAAAGAAATGTTCTACAATCTTCTACATTGTGTGTGAGACCCTTTGTGAGTGTGGTGGTAAGATACCCTCCTATATTAACTGGTGCCCTGGGGCAGACTGATGGAGACATACACATTCTCAGCCTACGCCTTTTCCAACCACCAAACACATTAGCATTCAACACGGAAAAACTCAATCCATCATTGCATATTACTGTATTAGGCTTCCTTTGTTCTTTAGTCTTTGTAATGTGATACTTTGTATGACTTTGTATGAGATTATTGTCCTGTGTATCTTGAAAAAATATTCAGAGAAGGGTTTTCTTCTTTGACGAAGCTTATGACACCAGTTTGTATAATCTCTCCGTTGCCAAGGAGTTTTCCATTGAAGTAGATGTTTTTAAAGTCAACTATACTGGATTGTTTTGACAGTCTCTCCCTCAGCCTTGTATTGTGCCCGTGTATACTTTTGATATTGCTCTCTATAAAGTGTTAATTAATTATTGTCTTTTTACATCATTTTTACATTTAATACAATTAAAATGTTCTGTGTGTGCTTTAAGGGCATCATTTGTTGGTCTGCAGACTCGGTCCACTTTATCTGCATCAATGCGTCATTGATCTGGATCACGTTCAGGATTTAGTAACAGCAACAGCACATGTTGATGTTGGAGAGAAATACAAAAGTGAACCTTAAAATGACGTCCATATTTAACAAATATTATATTTAGTGTAAAGTTTACCACAGTGACATGGACAGGCAGATACTTTGTGGAGATTTTATGTCATCTGTGTTGATAGTGTTTAAACTTTGTTGATGTGGCGTTAGCAAAAAAGGCTATAGCCTTTTATATATAGTATATATTTAATTAATGAAGCGCTTTATTAGATGAACACAGCATGAAGTCTTTGTATTTAAAAATAAAAAGTAATTTTAAGTTTATTTTACTCGTTCTTGGTTCATTTTGGAATTGATGAGGCGCTCCAGAGTCGGTTTACATTCAAAAGCTGCAAAAATGTAATAGATTTTCCCAAATGATTCACATTAATGTGAACATAGCTGAAAACTATAGCCTATAAATGAAACTGAAAATTCTGTTGCTGAGGCTTTATAAAAACCTGCCATGAATTCCATTCTCCCTATTTCCAATGGATTATAATGGGTAAAAGTATTTGCCCTTACGGAGGATGACATCATTGTCATTTATTGTGGTCTTCTATTCACATTCCACATTAGGAACATTTCACCATCTTTCGTTTCATCATTTGGCCCCGATGGCGCTTTACAAATGGGACATTGGCCAGATGTCTGTTCTCATATAAAAATAAAGACACTCATATAAATTTAAGGCACTGGGGTCCATTACACCAAGAGGTTAGAAATTATACAGTAAGGACCAATTATATTTGATTTCTCAGAGAATGGCAATATAGCGGGAATGTGGCGTCATGCAGTCCACGATTACATATATTCAGTGCAATAAACTTTCAGGCATTGAGCTAACTTTGCAAAGAACTGGACAATGGCAATTTTCCCTGTCAAGTCCAAGCGGTATAATGTCTGTCTGTCAAAGGTTAACCAGACATAGCTTACAGCAAATTGTAAGTGTTGCACTTCAAAGGCAGCAGGAAACTCTGAATTTGCATAATGTCTTACAAGGCGTTGACTGAAAGTAATGGGCCACATCTCGCTCTATATGATTTCTTCGTTTCAATCAATGCATGTATGTTCAGTATAAAGTTAGATACACATACAAGCGAGAAGTATGTAGGTAACCTCTGTGGTGCTAATCTTATCAACAGGAAGCTGATTTAATAAGGCAGATGATCAAACAGTCGGCTGAGGCTTTAGGCGAATACCAACAAGGTATTTGCCGGAGTAATACCTTGTTGAATTACTCTGGCGGGTCTCAGACATAAGGGAGCAGCAAAATTGGTTGTTGCTCTTTCAATATTTTCAAATGATGATCCCTGTATCTATCACATTTACTATCACATTTCCAGAGGACCGTAGTCATTTTGATTCAAACATTTACATAAAGATGATGGACCTGATTTTGTGTTTCTAAACCCAGGCTAATGTTCTATACAACAGTGGTCCCTCCCCAAGCTTTTTCCTCCTGCAGACCTCGTATATTCCACAAAAACATCTACGCTAGCCTGGTCTTACCATACCCTCGTACTCATTTCGTTTCGTACAAGGGTCTGGATCTTCACAATTGATCTCCGTTAACAGGTGGGAGGGGTGAACTCGATTGGATCTAATTTTGGCGTTAGCGTTTGGTCGTGACGTATGTAATGCGCCCGTGTTGAGTGAAGCAGCGATCATAACTCTTGGGAGCATTCCTTGCGCATTCGAAGGCTTCAATTTTAATTTCTGGATATTTGGGAGCCGAGCCAGAACGGATTGAAGAGCTTCCTTTACGTTTGTATCCGCCGCCATTGCCGAACTACAACCAGAAAATGCGGTGCAAATGCTTGACGTCACCGACAACACCCGCCTCCCCCTCTGAAATTCAACCGATGTAACACGGCCACTGAGATCAGACCCAGACGTACATGTAGGGAAATTATAATTGACCGGAGTTTACGGCTGGCTAAGTCGACCCTTTCTTTAACTGACAACCCCTGGCCACAAAAGCACTGGTGCACCGGTTGTTTGCACGCAAGATGTCACTCTCGTCTGCACTAACACTGTTGCAGGCGAAAGATCAGGCTCAAAATCTTTTGGATGATTGGAAAATCTTGAAATTTTGCAATATTTTCGGACAAATGAAGCCTAGGCGTTAATTCAACCTGGTAGAGAGAATTTTCAGCATCACCGACCTCCAGCCAATGATCACTCCCGAGAGGGCCACACCTCCTCCTCAGCCATCAGCGCAAGAGCCGCACCTGCGTAGCAGCCAATCATCGCCCTCTGTCCTGCTGTCCAGCAATCATGATCCGTACGCTCCCAGCTGCGCTGCGACCCACCTCCACCCCATCTCCGCCTCTTCTGTCACGGCTTCTACCTACGCATCTTCGCGGTCTCCACCCATACCACCACCAGTGTCCAGGCTCCGGGGAAGACATCCCTAACTCAAAGCTGTTTAGCTACACTGACTATACATCGATGTCTACCGCCGGGGTCTGATCGCCAAAACTAATATACATATCAATAAATCTTTCTAATCACTGCTTTCGTCTGTTTGAGTCTATCCAGGTTGAATTTGGTTGTTTAGCTTGGCAGCCTTCTTTTACACTCAAACCCACACATGGACAAGACTCACATGTCGATTTGATGAACTGTTAAAAATATACCAAATCAATAATATTGGCAGCTACTATGTTTACACATCAGCTGATTTAGTGTTGTCCTGCAGTTCCTCATCTGCTATTGACTTTGAAGCAAAATGGAGGAAATGCTCTATTTTTTTATATTTAAATATTCTTTCTTAAACTTTACATATAAGCTTTATCAATTTGACTGTTGTTAGTGTGAAAAGGTGTTCTATTAACTCATGGATAGTCAAAACAATATCATTTTTCTATAGATCTAAAATAACAGGACTCTCTGAAGTTATACTCTTACATTGCCTTGCTCTTATATTCTCTTTGTCCATTTGTCCCACCTGTTGGGCTGATGTGACGAAAGTTGTCCTCCATTGACCTTCAGGTGGCATTGCACTGAATGGATGAATCAATGATACCGCGGAGTTCCCTGATCTATCGCAACTTAAAGTCGATGGAGAGAGCAGAGCCTGAGGGAAGCCATATTCTCCCTATGTATATCACACTGTGGGCCATACATAATTGAACACACTCTACCATTCATCTGAGTGAAAATACAATTACAGCGCTGAGCTAAAGGCCAAGGGGAAATGAGACCACGTGATGGTAATTGAAAAGCATCATCCTTATTTTTCATTTTTTGTCCCAGTAATTACATTATAACTATTCATTACTGCCTATTTTCTGTGCAATGGTATCATCATCAATCATCATCAACATTATTATTATCAGTTATAATACATAGTTTTCGAGGCAGAGCTTTGATTGTGGAAACTCGCTTCACCGGCCGCTTCTCTCCTCACCCCTGGTGTCTGTGCACAGTGAAGCCGTCCTCGAAGCAGAGCGCTGACAAAGGCTCACCATATCACCACTAAAATCACAAATCACTGTTTTCATAGCCTTAAACTTATGGCTTAAAGACCATGTGGTGCTCTCCGTGGCTTCTTGTGTTGCGTGTGAGCCGCCTTTACTCCCTCGGCGCTTGCGGTAAACTTCTTCTTGACTTCTGTGTCTGCGCGCCGGCTGATGGAGCTCGTGTCCATGAAAAGACTGGTACTGTATAAACTTCGTTGGCTCTTCTTCTGCCAGTAGTGGGCCCTGACCAAATCACTGAAAAAATGCTATTTTGAGATACTGCTGCTGTATCTCCGGTCAGTTTGTGTTCAACTGTATTTTAAGTTTGTGTGAATGTGACTATGTGGCAAAATTAAGGTTTTAAAACAACAAAAGATATTTTTAGAACACAGGCTACTGTTTCTGTACTCTCCTGTCAAGAACCTGTGCTGCCTTATTGTGGGGTTACTTTGTGTTACTGGTTACTAGGCAAGGCAAGGCAAGTTTATTTGTAGAGCACAATTCATACACAAGGCAATTCAAAGTGCTTCACAGTTGCAGAAAAAATTACAAAAAAACAGATAAAATCAATCAATAAAACATCAACATAAAGTTAATCAATGACAGTAAAAGGCAAGAGTGCAGATAAAATACTTTCAGTTTTCATATGCACGGGTAAAAGAGCTGTTTCAGCCTGGATTTGAACATTGTCAGAGTTGAGGCCTGTCTCACATCCTCATGAAGACTGTTCCAGATTTTAGCTGCATGAAACTGAAACGCAGCCTCACGTGTTTATTATTGACTCTGGGAACCACCAGGAGACCCCTCCCTGAAGTTCTCAGGGCCCGAGATGGTTCATACGGCTCTAACATGTCAGAGATGTACTTTGGTGCTAAACCATGAAAAGACTTGTACACAAGCAGAGCTGTTTTAAATTCTATTCTCTGAGTGACAGGAAGCCAGTGCAGAGACCGGAGCACTGGACTAATGTGGTCGTATTTCCTGGTTCTTGTCAGGACTCGAGCAGCAGCGTTCTGGATGTACTGCAGCTCTAACAGCTCGTTTAGAAAGGCCAGTGAGCAGGCCGTTACAGTAGTCTAACCTGCTGGAGACAAATGCATGGATGAGTCTCTCTAAGTCTGGTTTTGACACTATTCCTCTGATCTTAGCAATGTTTTTCAGATGGTAAAAAGCTGATGAGTTATTGCTTTGATGTGGCTGTTTAAGTTCAGGTCTGAGTCCATGATTACTCCTAGATTTCTAACCTGATTTTTTGGTTTCAGAGGAGAGACTCAAGGTGACTGATAACACTTTGTCTTTGTGTCTGTGGGCCAAAGACAATGATCTCAGTTTTGTCTGAGTTTAGTTGGAGAAAGTTGTTTTGCATCCACAAACTGATCTGTTCGATGCAGTGACAGAGTGTATCTGCAGGCCCATGTTCACCTGCCGTCAGTGACACGTAGATCTGAGTGTCATCTGCGTAGTTGTGGTACGACACATTGTTGCTATTTATTAGCTGACCAATGGAAGCATGTACAAGTTGAATAAGAGGGGTCCCAAGATTGACCCCTGGGGGACTCCACAGGTCATGGAAATTTTGTCTGAGACACAGTTGCCAATTTCGACAAAGTACGTCCTGTCCTCGAGATAGGACTTGAACTACCAGCAGTTACTGTTTGGTTCTGGAGCCATCTCTCCAGGTGGCGTTATTGTTAATTTGGTCATTATTTCCATAATATTTTACCCTACCATACAGTCACATTTACAAAACATAATAAACTCAGAACAATCCATTCCAGATGAACACTGAAAGCTTTTCTAAGTGTACTGTTTTCTGCTCATCTTAAAGCCAAATTCTTTTGATTTCAACTGCAAAACATTTTCTACAAGATAAAACATACATATATTATCAATGACACATACACAAAACACAAAAAAACACACAACACATTCCATACAACTGCAACATTTAAACACAAGGCAAAGTTAATCAACCAATCCATGGTTTCTTCTTCAAAGAAAAGTAAAAAAAAAAAAAAAAAAAAGCTCAAGTACTTGTATTTGTGCTAGTAATTTGCGTGGAAACTTTCCTCTCATGTTTCAATCTTTGTTATGGCCTAATTCAGCAGGGCTTGAAATGAAATCACGCAGAGATAAGAACAGTCATATTTGGGCCTCAAACGCACCATAGTGGCCATTAAAGCGAGTAATCAGTGTTGAATCAGCCTTTTAACACGTTTTCTGCCTGCTCCATTGAAGAAGGCCATTTAGAAAAACAAATTGCCACACTATCAAGATCCTTCCAAAGCCAAACGGTCACCCAGGGGCTATGTTCCCAATACTTACTTAAGCTAAGCATGCAATACAAACAGAAACTCACCACCGCTGCACAGCATGGCCAGGGGAATATGAGACGGCGACATGGCCGTCACTCAATAAGCAGCAGCCGGAGTGGCGTCTGACCAGCTGACCTCCTCACATGTCGCTCAGGGTCAAGTCCCCTCTGCCCTGAGGTGCTCCCATTTCAGTTTGCACCTGTCTACAAGGCAGAGACAACTTTTTAATATAATAATTGGTTGTTTGAAAAAAAAGGAAAAAAAACGCAAACTTGATCACTTTAACAGACTGGTGACTGGAGATGCAGCAGTTTGTGTACAGGAGCTTTATTCCGTTTTATTCAGTGGTTTATTTACTCGCTTATACATTGCCCCAACATGTTTTCAGAATTGGGTTAAAACAGTGGTGGTGGCCTCATTACCTTGACCCCAAATGGCCGTCCAATTACCAGTCAATCTGTGTCACAGCTGAGGCGCACTTTTCCACAAACGCTACAAAGAGGAATAGACACATTTCGCTCAGTGGCACAGCGCCTCGGGGTGACAATACACAACCACGCGCACGTTTATTCAGGACATCCGCCAACGGGCTCTGGGCCTGACCCCTGTTGTGTTAACCCAATACATGGCTCCAATAAAACTGATTAGAGAAGTGCTGCTCACAGGACTAATGGCACAAGTGAGCCTCCTCAACTTTCTCCCACATCTGTACCATATTGAGCCAAGAGGATGGACGGAGCACCAGGGGCAGGATCACGCCGCTATAACTGCACCCCCGGAAGTGAATAGGGCAATGAGCGGAGACACAATGGTAAGTATATGGAGTGTTCAACCAAAGCAGGATGATCAGTCCAGCTGCATGTCCATTGCCCAGGCGCCTAATAGGATTCCACAGGGCACGAGGCCAGTCGAACACACACAAACACACCACGTGCACCACTGTAGCCATGGACTTGGCCCAAAACTTCAGAGCCAGACGCAGAGCTCATCATGTGAGGGGGCTTAGGGGATGAGGAGCAGTGCCATGCTTCACCCGGCACTGAGGAGCCCTGCTGTCAACATACACTGCAGAGATATGGCAAATAAAAGTAAACTTGGTCAATTGCGTGATGGTAGAAGATAGTGGTTTGTGTTTTCAATTGTTATTTTACATCAGGGTTTGCAACATGTGATAACATCTGAATCTATGCCAGATGTTCCTGCTGATGTGCCTTTATGTATCAGGTTTCAGACAATAGCTGGGAGGCAAACTGTTGCTCAAAACCTATTTACATAAGTCTCCAAATGAGTTCAACATCTACAGAAGCTTGAGAACATTTCATTAATATAGGCACAAAAAAAACTAAAGTAAAATAATAGCTTAAGCCATATAGTACATGCAACTTGCCTTTGTGCACAAGGTGAACACAATACACAAATATTTGTATACAGGATAGTGAAGAAAATAAGCGTTTTTTCTTTCTTTTTTGTCCAAAGACAACAACAGAACATGAAATTGTTTTGATTGTGGAATACATTTTTTGCAACAACAATCTGCATGTGCTTATAATAAACTAATTATTTCCCCCCCCTGTTTACTTCAAATGTGTATTTCCATTGGGCATGTTTGAGCTACATAAAAAAAGTGCTTGGATTGCAAATTCTGGAAGTTTTGCTTCATAAAATATTAGGATCCACGGGAACTACACTTTGGGGAATTTAACCTCTAGCATATTCCCTCCCCCAGGGACCACAGCATTTACAGTTAGTGGTAAACATTAGTTACCCAGAGAAATTCTTTGACTTTTGATGCATTGCTTTTCAGGCAGCCAGAAGAGTTCCTCTCTTTTTTTATTTTTTGCGAGCGATGATCCTGTTTGCCTGGTAACAAACTCACCTGCGATTCTAGATAAAGTGCGTTGGGCCACATCAGGATGCTATGTAACCTGGATATTTTACTTTAGCACAAACAGATTTCATTCATTATTATAGTATTAAGCCCTGACGAAGACCTGGTGGTCGAAACATGTTGGCTTGGCCATCTAAATAAAGGCCTTTAAGTACTTCTCGTGCTGTGCATATTTGTTTTAGAGTGCCTGGGTTGCTGCTTTTTTGGAACTTGGATCCCTTTCCCAAGAGCACCTAACATTTTGGAATACAATACACTGGGACACCTAGAGCAAGCAGTCATTTTGTTGTTTCTACAGATTCATTAACCTTTTAACCCTCGTGTCGTCCTGGGATCATTTATGACCCCAAACTCTGCTTCGTCGCTGCGTATCTCTGTCATAGTTTTATCAAATGGTCTGAATTTTTGGATATGGTTAACATCCATGACTTCAATCTTCAGTCTTTTTAATAAGTGATAACAATGTTATGAGAAGCAGTTACACTCATGGTCCTTTGGGGTCATATTTGTTTCTCTAATATTTCAGTCATAAAATTTATATATGTATATATTTTTTTTAATACATTTGGGTTCTATCTCTAGTGTAACTTCAAACCAATGGTCTGACTTCCCCCCCCCCCCAGTTTTAGGCCTTGTTTATGTAAAAAGAAACACAAAATCCTGAACAAACAAAAAACTAATTCCGAGTATGACTCGGACTATCTAGTCAGTTTCCAAAAAATGTCAAAATGTAGTATTAGTGCCATTTTGAATGTTCTCATTATGTTTGAATGAGAGAATATAGTTACAGTACAATTGTGGTCCCTTGAGGTAATTTATGACCTCTAATATGTCTCTAATATTTCACTCATTATATAATATTTTGTAATAAATGTGGGTTCTATCTTTAGTTTGACTTGCACTGATACTAAATGTACCAGTTTTTATTTGCCTATGTTAGGGACCAAGCAGTGAGGCACTGAGACAAAGGCAGTAAATATCCAAAAGCACTTTATTGGCCACAAACAAACAAGGGCCGATAAAAGAGGTCAAATTAACATAACTTTACAAAAACAGAATATCCAAAGGAAACTAATTAACACAAACAAACTGACCTCCCCAAATGAGACATAAGGCAACTTATATACAGCTTGGACCATACCAAACATAAATAGCAGAAACATAGGGGAGAAACAGACACAACTAAGGGACAAACAAAGCCCCTTTAACCCCAGTCCCCCTCTGCCATGGTCTGGTCCACGTAAGGCCGCCTCCAGCTCTCTCCAGGTCCGCCCCTCGCCACCTCTCAGCTCTTAAAGGGACAGAATCAAGTCATGCCAATGTTCATTAAATGACCTCCACAGTTTTGTCACCTCTGTGTGCCTGGCCATCACACACCCCCCCTCTTCAGGACTCTCGCTAGCCCAGCGAGAGAGATAATCTGCTGTAACATTATCTTTTCCTGGATATGTTGAATGGAGAAGCGAAAAGGCTGTAGGGCCAGATACCATCGTGTGATTCTCCCATTAGTATCCTTCATCCTTTTGAGCCATTGTAAGGCCCTGTGGTCCGTCTCCAGGGTAAACTCACGGCCCAGAAGGTAATACCGGAAAGAATCAAGGGCCCACTTGATGGCTAAAGCTTCTTTTTCCACCGTTGAATATCGAACTTCGCGAGGGAATAACTTCCTACTAATGTAGGCCAGTGGGTGGCGATCATGCTGGGGTCCCTGCAGGAGGACAGCTCCTAGTCCCTGTCAGAGGCATCAGTTTGCACAATAAAGTGTTCATCAAACTTGGAGAATACAAAACTGGATTCTTACTCAGTGACTGACGTATGTCCTGAAAGGCTGCCACTGCTTCCTCTGTCCACTGTATGTGGTTCGGACACCGAGATCTGTCAGGTCAGTCAGAATGGCCGCCCGGGCAGAAAACTGGGAATAAAGCGATGGTAGAAGCCAGCCATCCCCAGAAAGGAACGCAACTGCTTCTTTGACTGTGGCAGGGAACAGAATTCCAAAGCTTTTATCTTATTACCTGCGGCCTCAGCACTCCACCCCAATGACATGTCCCAGGTACTCAGTTTGGGAAGCCGCAAAGACACACTTGGCTGGATTTACAGTAAGGCCAGATGCTTGCAAGCGCTCCAGAACAGCTTGTAAGTGGTCCATATGCTCCTCCCAACTCGAACTGTAAATGACAATGTCATCCAAATATGCTGCCGCAAAGCTTGAGAAATCCCGAGTACCTGATCCATAAGTCTCTGAAAGGTTGCTGGTGCACCATGTAGTCCAAAGGCAGCACCGTGAACTGGAAGAGTCCCCATTGCGTCCGGAAGGCGGTCAATTTCCTGGACTGCTCGGTAAGGGAACTGCCAGTATCCTTTAGAAAGATCTAGAGTTGTCAGATATTTGGCCTTCCCAAGCCGTTCAAGTAGGTCATCAATTCTTGGTGTGGGATAGGAATCAAAGAGTGATATAGAGTTAAGGTACCTGAAGTCTATGCAAAACCTTATGCTTCCATCCTTCTTTGGCACCAGGACCACAGGGTTACACCACTCACTTTCGAGACTTCAATGATCCCAGGGACAGCATTAGGTCAACCTCCTTCTTTAACGAGGTCAGCAGGCGCTCAGGAATCCTGTAACTGAGTCTTTTAACAGCAGCACCATCTTGGAGTACAATATCATGCTCAACAATATCTGTTCTTCCTGGGTTTTGCTGAAAAACCTCCATTTACAAATTGTGCTCACCTCAACCCTTTGTTCTTGTGAGAGGTGTGTAAATCACAGCCCCAACCAGAAGGTACAGATGGCAGGTATGCTCTTCGACCTCCTCCTCTCTTCCACTCCTCTAATTAACATCACACTCCTTCCAGGTCTCTCCACCCACTCTTCAGTAGATTATATGCAGCACTTTATTTGAGCGGCGCCGTCCTGGAGCTTCAACCTGGTATGTCGTCTGACCAAGCTTCTTGATTACCTTAACCGGCCCCTGCCACTTAGCCAGCAGCTTATTGTCCTCACTCGGCAGAAGCACAAGAACTTGTTGTCCAGGGCTAAATGATCTCTCCCGAGCTGGCTGTCATACCAGGACTTTGGTGCTGCTGGGCCTTCTTCATGTGCGATTGAGCCAGCTCACTCATCCTTTCCAGGCGCTCCCTCATCTGCACAACATATGAGACAACATTAACAGGTTCCCCCCTCCCCTCCTGTTCCTCCAGATCTCTCTGAGCAATGAGAGTGGTCCACGCACCTCATACCCATACAAAAGCTCAAACGGAGAGAAACCTGTGGAGGCCTGGGGTACTTCCCTGTAGGCAAACAGGAGGTATGGCAGCCATTGGTCCCAATCTGTACCAGTGTTGTGACAAATTCCGGAGCATCTGCTTTAAGGTTTGATTAAAGCGCTCTGTCAGCCCATCAGTCTGAGGATGATATGGAGTAGTCCTCAGACGCCTGATGCCAAGAAGCTGATACACCTGTTTTAGCAGAGTAGACATAAAGTTAGTACCTTGATCTGTCAATATTTCTCGTGGAAACCCAACTCGTGAAAAAAACTGTACCAGACAGAAAGCAACAGTTTTCGCCTTGGTATTTTTCAATGGAAAAACCTCTGGGTACTTGGTCGCATAGTCACTCAAAACTAACATGTAGCGATTTCCAGATTTACTCCTTTCAACAGGCCCGACAATGTCCATTCCTATACGTTCAAATGGAGTGCCAATAATTGGCATGTTTTGGAGTGGAGCTCTGGAGGGCATTTTGGTGATGTGATTTGGCACTGAGGGCAACTACGGCAGAACTGTGCTACATCCTTATGAAGTCCAGGCCAATAGAAATAATGGAGAATGCGTGCTGCGGTTTGTGCTTACCAAGATGACCAGCCCAGGGCACTGAATGGCCCAAGGTGAGTATTGTACTCCTCACCACTTCGGGACCACCAGCTGCAATACTGTCCCCTGCTGGCGATACAGAATGCCATTATCCAGTACATACTCGAACCCCTCTGCAGTTGTACTTGACCTAGTTGCTCCAGCTTCCTGGAAGAGAGGTACTAAAGATGAATCAGATTTTTGCATTTCAACAATATCCGTAGGCATTTCGAAATCAATTGACAACTCTGGTTCTGTATTTTGATAGGTGTCACAATTGTATGTTGAAACTTTTCTTGTCTTCTCTTCCTCCGTGATTTCCGAGGTTTCCCAGGTTTTGTCTCAAACTCCTCATTATGAAAGGGCAAAGCACTAAGCAGATCAAAGTCTCTTCACGTGTTTGAGCTGAGCACGAGTAAGAGCAGCACAACAAGTTTGACTTTGATCCCTCTCCAGTAAATCAATAACACTGGCAAATCCCGGCCTAAAACAACTGGGTATGGCAGACTGTCCACAATGCCCACATTAACATGTAAATTTGGTCATCTACCTTTAGATACAAGTCAGCTGTAGGATAATGTTCTTATCTCCGTGCACACAACAAACGGGTATAGTGTCTGCCACATTTATCAGGTTCAAAGGGACGTGTTCTTTATGAATCAAAGTCTGGTCACTCCGGAATCCAATAGCGCTTTTAGAGAAATCCCATTCACTTCAATATTAGCCATTTTCACAGTTTGGAAATTATTTGAGGAAAATTCAGTATGTGACCGGGGAGCATAACACATTTGGGTCATTTTAGCTGTATTTTGGGACACATGGGTTTGTATGACCTTCTATCCCACAAAGGTAGCAGATAGGTTTTTTCCCCGAATATTTCTGTGGCCGCATTGATGGATTTTCACCACTTTGGGACCTACTCACAGCTTCTGCCCCCAGGCGGCGTTGTGGAGCTGGATCATAGTCCCAGGTCCTCCTCCCTTCTTCCTGGCTCCATGCTTGTCCTTGCTCTCGTGCAGCCACAAAAACATCTGCCAGTTCCGCTGCCTTCAGTGCAGTTTTGGGGTCACGTTCTTTAATCCAGACCTGAAGCTCAGGGGATAGCATTCTCAAGTATTGCTCCAAAATAATCATTTCACCAATGTCATGGATGGTTTTACTTTTGGTTCAATCCACTTTCCATACAATTCTTTCAGCCGTGCATACAGTTCCTTTGGGCTCTCACCTACATGGATCTCAAGAGAGCGAAATCTCTGTCTATAGGTCTCTGAATAATATTATATTTTGACAAAATGCAGATTTACTTGTTTGTAGTTAAGTGAATTTTCAAAGTCCATGTGCACATATGCCCTCTTGCTTTGCCTGTTAATAATGGTATTAAATGGAATACCCAGTCAGATTCAAGCCATCGGCATGCAAGGGCAATACGCTCAAATGTGATCAAAAAGTGTTCTATATCATCATTGTCTGTTAGTTTTTCCATTCTAGGCTCATGATGAGTGTGGGACTTTGGAGTTTGTGAGGAAGCCATGTGCTCCACTTGGCCTGTCCATCAGAGAAGGCAGCTTGATAAGACTCAGATCCTGAATCTGTACTTGGTGGTGGGTCAATGTGTGTACTTTTCATTTCTAACTGCAAGAGTTGGAACTTGTGTTCCAGAGCTGCAAATCGTTGCTCTTGTTTAACCTCTCGAACATTCTGCTGCCCCATGTGTGTCTGAAGAATGGCTATTAGGTCCAAAAGTGTTGGCTCCTCCCCTTCTTCATCACTGTCCTTTACCTCTCCAGAAGCTCCATTCTCCTCAGTTTCTACTTCTTGCGTTTTTTCCGGGATCGTCCTCTTCCTCTCCCGGCATCTCCAAAAAAAAAAAAGAAAAAAAAAAAAAAAATGTATGGTCCAAAAATGCACAAAAAAAACAAAACCTTGTCCCTACTGGATGATCCCACCACTGCCACCAATTGTTAGGACCAAGCAGTGAGGCACTGAGACAAAGGCAGTAAATATCCAAAAGCACTTTATTGGCCACAAACAAACAAGGGCCGATAAAAGAGGTCAATTAACATAACTTTACAAAACAGAATATCCAAAGGAAACTAATTAACACAAACAAACTGACCTCCCAAATGAGACATAAGGCAACTTATATACAGCTTGGACCATACCAAACATAAATAGCAGAAACATAGGGGAGAAACAGACACAACTAAGGGACAAACAAAGCCCCTTTAACCCCAGTCCCCTCTGCCATGGTCTGGTCCACGTAAGGCCGCCTCCAGCTCTCTCCAGGTCCGCCCCTCGCCACCTCTCAGCTCTTAAAGGGACAGAATCAAGTCAGTGCCAATGTTCATTAAATGACCTCCACAGTTTGTCACCTCTGTGTGGCCTGGCCATCACAGCCTAAAATGGCCCTATAACACTGAAATTCCTGAAGTGGATATTATTCGAAGTATTTGGTGAATTGGGCACTGGTAGAGGCTAAAAGTGGGGGAGCTGTTTTGAAAAAAATATTGTTTTTGAATGAAAGCAAACAGTTGCACTCATGGTCCAAAATCCCATTCATTCAGTGGACATGAGCCAATCCTGTATGTTTTTTCTGTCCTTGACCTTTCGTACTGATGTGTCAGTTGTTGTACAGCTTTTTTCCCCCCAAAACGTTCTGCTCTACTGTACTTTCACTGTCAAACTACACTAAACATGCAATAATTTGCTAAAAGTTTATTAATTCAAATGTAAACTTTTGTAACATTTTTGATGAAAATAGGATTTCCCTGACATAAGATGGAATTGCTGAACGAAAATCACAGTTTGGCTATATTTAAAAACTGGGTTATGGCACTGCTCTTTGGGTCCTAAATATATAAATAAATATTAGTGAATTCAAAATCTGGCAAATGTGCATGCGCTCTGGAGTGTATATTTTAAAAAGTTATGGATTTGGAGTTTAAGGAGGACCAAAGGTTCGCCCATTGAAATAAAGGCAGTCATACCATTAGTTTTATAATTTAATAGAAAATCAGGTTTCTTCAATTTCGTAATTATATTAATTCAAAAACAACTTGGAGAATGCATTGTACAGCAGGTACATTACTGTAAAACGCAATTAGTTGGAGGAAGTATGTCTTCTGATTTTCAGACCACATGTGGACCACTCCAAACACAATTACTAAACAGTCAACGCTACATGTTTGCTGTAGTAGATTCAGACAAAGTAGCAATGGTAGCTGGTGCAGGGGATTGTCGCTCAGAAAGGTGCAACTTCCTAAAATGAATAGGAACAGATCTGATGCAGCAAACAATCCATGAGAGCGGAGAGAGATTTTTTAGTGATTATTTGAGCGCGCGTGATAATGCGTCAACACGGTTAAGAAGACCGATAAGGCTGGAGCTTATCGGTCCACCCGGACCGGCACACGTGGGCCCAGGGCCGTTATGATACCGAGGTTCGTTACCCATCCCTACTGTACATGAGCGCAGTACATTTGCCCTTACATCAGGCCAAACATTAGGGCTGCCGCGAAGCGAGGGACAGAGAAGGAAGGAAGTTGTTGAGCATAAAAACTGTATTTTCAGCACATATTGGCTTATGGGGTAAATATGTTTTTTTTTAACAAGTACTACTTTTTTTTAATCTATCTGTGCACGTCCCTGTTTATATGGCTTATCAAAAATGCTATGTTTTTGACTATGGTCTGTGGGAATATAAATGCAGCCCCACACCAATACTGCTCATGTTGGCGGGATTGGCTTGATATCCCGTTACTCTCCTCTTGACAAATTGCCTTTTATTTTATCAGCAGATCAGCTTTTAAACACCTTCCGTCTTGAGGATTAATGTGTTCCTAATCAGAACCCTATACATTCTGATGAAGAAGTGTATGAGACTGGCCACTTAAGTGCTGGGGCAGCAGATTAGTTACAGCCAGTGAGCTCAGGGCAGGTGCTGGGATGTCACATACCGGGTGATGGCAACTCTGAACCTTCCTGTCTAATCCTGATAAGAGACAGGAGAGAAGCTCTGGCCTGTCAAACAGAGGAGGAAGTGCCCATTGTCTGGTCCTTACAACGGAGGAGTATGGGGCGCCGCTTGTGTAAATCTGTCAACATAAGGTGTGGTCATGATGCACACAAAGGGTCCATCTGGAGATTGCGCTTCAAACAGAGCATTTTATAGCACACTACAGAGGTGCTAATGGGCAGAACAAGGCATTGCAGTGATGATGGCCAAAACACTAAAATCTAATCTCAACATGTAATTGTCCACTATGTTTCCTTTACACGGTAATATTATGACACTTTCCAGCAATATACTATATCGTAAATTTGATATGTTGGTTTTAACAGTGCAACAGAGGCATAAAGATATTTTTAGAGCTAGTCCTTACTGTTTGATTGGTTAGGATGGCACTTACAAACATATGACTCATGCATTTAAACACACTCTTTTTAGAACGTAGATAGACTCTGAAGGCATTGAGGGTGAAATGTCTTGCCCAAGAACACCACATGCACCAGCCAGATGGATTGAACAGCCACTGAGCCACTTGCTTTCCAAAGTTTAAAGCTGTAAAACCAACATCAAAGTTTTCAATTCAAGTCAATTGTAGATGAGCGTCCGCTTCATATAATGTCTCAAACTGGCCGTAGCAGTTCAAAGTAAGTTCAAAGGCCACCTCTTCTGATGAAAAGCACCACAGCAGTCTCTTTTCATGTATCACATGAGTAACTTTTTCACACTAACCTAACACAGACTGGAATTTCATGTTTCGTTTTTAAGCATAGTCTTGATCTGGTGGCGACGCAAGCTGAAAACAACTTATTAGAATGATGTGCCAGACCCAAAACATCCCGGTCCTGTAATTGGTTAATGTGGTAGCAGAGAGATAAAGTTAATGCGCTCAATAACATTACCGGCAGTCCAGTTAAAAGATGGGCTCTCTTGAATACACAATCGCATGAAAATGTGTGATTGAAATACTAAAATACTTAACATAATACTCCAAGTTTCC